>CALYLW010000237.1:139227-206727 GCA_944989445.1 Ampullaceana balthica | reverse complement strand
TTTATTACACCTCATCACAAACTAACAGCTCTACCATTTTCTTCAGCCTGCGTTGAGAGCATATTTTTCAAGTATTCATGATATTAACCAAAGATAATGTAATACAACTCTCAGAGAGACAAAGTTATAAAAACACTTTTCCTACTCCGTATGCAACAACAAACTCATACAAATTCTCGTTCTTTCCGTCCGGGCTTTGGAAGTGGAATGTGTTACCTGATCAAACGAGGAAAACCAAAACTCTATCAACATTTAAAACTCAAATAAAAATACAAGACTAGAAATAAACAATGGATAAAATTAGGACTCAATAATATCCTGTATAAAAGTATGACTCAATAATATCCTGTATAAAAGGGGCGTCTTTAATGAGATAAAATAAGAATGATGCAAAGAATGCTGAAAAGATTGCCAATAAGATGTATAAGAAAGATTACATAAGTGATGAATAAATGCAGATGTTGGTATATTTTACAAATAGTTATGTACAACATACCTTAAGTTGTCCATAAGAGATTACTCGCATCTAAAAGGAGGGGGGCGGGGTGTAAAACTTAAGTGAGATGTGTCACGATGGGGAGGGAGGTGTTTAAGAACTGTGACGTCACATCAAAAATGCACAATTTTAAATGAAAGCTCCACTTAAATATTTGATTGCTTGCAACAAATTTATTTAATGACGTATTAAATGGCTCCGCGCGAGTTACTATATTAGAATGCAGTCTTACACTAAATCGATACTTAATAATAACGTAAAAATTGATTAGAAACATGATAAATTTTAAGTAGGAAATACTCCTTTTTATTTTTTGGTTTTGTGAGTGGGGGGGGGGAGCTTTGTGACGTCATATTTGTTTATTTTTTAGCGTATCTAGGTTTTTTCTTTCGGATCTAGTTTTTTTTTACTTGTTGGCTAGGTTTTTCCCAAAATTGTCGCTGGCAGCACTGCCTATGACCCGCTCATAAGCCGCCCCCCCCCATCCCCACACACTTTTTCCTCTAGATTTTGTCCAAAAAAGGTCGGCTTGCGAATGAGTATATACGGTATATATATAAACGACTAAAAAAGAATTGCCATCTTTTAAAAATCTCTTTTATCTTGATTATTTATGGTTGTGTCAGTGACGTTTGTTAATTGGAATGGTACACAAAGAAGTATGTATTGTCGTTTCTGACAACTTTGAAACAATTATGTTAATAATATTATTTTGTTTCTAAAGTTTTTCCCAAGAACTAGAGTCTGGGACGTTTCAGCGAGCATAGGGCCACACTACTACAAAGGAGAAAAAGAGAAGGTCAGCTTTTCCATTACCGTACTGGACACCATGATGGAGGACGCTTGCAGCTACACATGTGCAATTGAATTCCTTGACTATGAATATGATATGTATACAAAGAAACGCAGTGAGAATTTAAAAGGTAAGTCAAATATATTTTTTTAAAAATGTATATAAAATGTAGAGAGAAATTAAATTTTACAATTTGATGCTTACACTTGGAAAAGCGTACTGCTAAAACAATGCAAAAAACAGCTTCTAATACTTTTTATTCTTAAAGTGTTTAGTAACCTTTAATGTGTAAGCAAAATTAACAGGATCTTTCAACATTATTGGTCTGTAGTCTGTCCTAAGCATTAACTTAAATTAAGATTAATAAAATACAATATTTAAAGCACTTAACACATTACCGTATATACTCGTTCTAAAGCCGAATTATTTTTTTTCTGTGGGACAAAATCTAGGGAAAAATGTTGGGGGGTCGGCTTACGAGCGGTTCATAGGTGATTTCAGCAAGTGCATTGAACATCGGTGTTGTTATTGTGGATCATCAAGGTCCTTGTCTACATTTTACAAGATTCAATTGCTCTATCAGAAGCTATAAAGTATTAAATATATTCACTTTCCTTATTTATTCATTTTATTTATTTTCGTTAATGTTTTAATAAATTGTTATAAAAATTTTGTTTTCAAATACAAATTTTAATGTACATGCTTAAGCCACTGTTTACCAAAGAAACGCAAATACAGGGTAACTCTTGCCTAACAAAGAGCACAAAGACAAAGATAGGTAGTACAAAGTAGTTGGAAATAGAAAGAAAAGTATTATACAAAGAGTGGGTCGTACCCAGGGGCGGATTAAGACGACATTGGGCCCCTGGCTGCAATTCAAACTGGGGCCCAGTCCAGCCTGCGTCCATTTAAATAAAATGAATGATAGAAGCTAATATAAGAATGTAACTTGTAAGCAGAGTGAAATAATTAAAAAAGTTAAATAGAAATTAATTAAATTAATATAGAATTATATGAATCCAATATTTATTAAAGTATTTATTATTATTGATTTCAACCTAGAACTTTTGTTTGCGAACACTTGCAAAATGCTTATTCAAAGCATCGGCACATTTTGTATCTGTGGGCGTTTGCAAAGGGCTCGGATTTTTCGTATTCCCCATACCAGAAAGAGAATCAATCAGTTGCCATACCCTTCTGCCGTCTGCCAGGTTAAGTTTTGCGCATGAACTAACCCATTTTTCCTTTTTCGCCTTGAGGGTTTCCTCCCGGACTTCGGCAGTCAGCTTATTATAGGTGGCACGAGCAGCCACCTTTTTAATTTTACCTGCCTTTTTCTGATTATATAACGCTTGCAGCGGGTTACGTACTTTTTATGCTATTCTCTTCCAAAAAAAAAGGGGTTCGGCTATTGAACGAAAGGGCTATAGAACGAGTGTATTATCATTTTTTCACCAATGTTTATGTCAATATAAACATTTTACTTAACATTAATTTTGACCTCCACACAAAGAGAATAAATAAATACATAAATAATTTATAGAAAATACTAAATGTTACAAATTATGAAAGGATCAAAATTTATACAATAAAATAGAAATACGTTGTTTTTTACAGTAACGAAGTCAACCTACCAAAAGCCAGCATGTAAGTAGACATCATAAGATGTGGTTCTTATTGGCTTCTTGATTAATAGGAGCTCAACGTCATGGTCTTCATTAAATGGATTCGCTTAACTATTGAAATTATGATACACAAATTAAATGATAGACTTTTTCAAAAAGAAATCATAAATCGGCAAGGACTTTTGTAGTTTTTGTAAAATTCCTAGTTCACTAATTCTTTAAAGTTCAATGACTTGCGTCTTCCATTGCCATAATTAAATTTCTCCCATCGCTACAGTCTCATTTCTTCCATCGCAACATGTAATACCTCCTTACTCGTAGAGTCTCACTTCTACCATTAAAACAGTTTTATTTTACACCGGTAAAGCTTTTTTCCTTCTATAGACAACACTTACTTTCCAAAAAAAACATATTTTTATGTGTAATAACTATGAATTTTTACATCTTTTAAATTAACTCTCGATGTTTGATTGATTGCCGCAAACACTTTGGATTGAATTTTAACCCACTTCCCCGTATGATAGTGAGCTGAAATTTTGCAGGCAGACTCATGGGGACGATAAAAATGATCTATCTAAATTTCAGATTGATCGAGTGTACTGTAATTAATGTAGCAATTAAATTTGTGTGATGTAGCAATTAAATTTGTGTGCTAGATGTCGTGGTGTGTATTGTATTGAACAAACTTTTAAATATTTTCCTGTCGCACTGTGAAGTGCGTATTATATGACCATAATTTTGTAAACATATTCCTGATCTGTAAATGTTTATGCTAGTCTGTCGCGCGGGGCGCATTATGTTAAACATGTGTTTATAACCCTTTTCCCGTGATCAAATCGATCTGAAATCTAGCCGGCAGACTGTAGGTTTTTTTGTTTTTTTTTACTATAAATCCTTTATATATGAGACATAACTAAAATTTGGGATTTTGGGAATTATCGTTCAATTTGTTATTAAAATGAACATACTTTTAGTTATGTCTCGTATGTAAAGGATTTATAGTAAAAAACTTTGTCATATAGGTTTTAAAAAAATATTTTTTTTGGTCTTTCTCTTGCTGTAGATTTTTTAAATTTACTAGACGCCACGCGGCGTAGCATACGCCGCAGACTTGCTCATGGAGAGTGAAAAGAAAGTTGAGAAAGAACGGACACAAACTGCAGCACGAAGAAATCGAAACAACGCGAGTGAACGTCGGTTGTTTATTTTCGAGACATTTGCAGGCGAAATTCGGTACACTCCTAACTTCTATGAAGTCAGCTATAAAACGATAATCGGAGTTACATAATCGATAATCGGTTTTCCAAAAAACAAACAAAAAACACACAATTAACAACCCTAAATATGACTAACCCTCGCTAGGATCGGCCAAACAAACTTTATGTTTAAGGGAGGGTAGTAATAAATGGGAGGCGGGTAACAACAACCTAAGTGTGCATGTCTTCAACTTTGCTCACTATTTTTTATTTACTTGGTGCTGTTTTTTGTGTCTGTACTCTCACCCCCCCAAACCGTTCTTTGCACTGTAAATGATGAGCCAGTCAGCGGCGTATGCTATGCAATAAAGAGGTACCAGAACGGGTACAAACAGACATTTAAAAAAACAAAAACAATATATTCACCGGGGCTTGAACCCTGGACCTTCCCCGCATGAGGCGGACGTGTTAACCAGTAGACTACGAATCTCACGTTTTCTGTGAAGGAACAACGCAAGTGAAACGCAAGGGCTATTGTTGGTCACCCCTCCACTACCTTCGCTTGTCAACCGTTAACTGTGTTTAGTTGACCCGAGCGAGGATCATTCGTCATGCTTGGTTGCACATACTTGCAGATTACTTGCCTGGCATGGTCCCATGAAGAGAATTATATATATAGATGCTGTCTTAAAATGGCATTTGCAACGATTTTTTTTTATTTTTTATTTTCATATAATTTGTTATTGCGTTTTTTTGTGTGGATCTTTTAGACACAAGAAGGACCAAACCGACATCGACATGTATGTAAAAAAGCATTTTTAAAAACTTTATTTCCAAGACATCAAATAGAGGACATTTATTTATCTAAAGAAGCGTTTCGGGTTTGAGGATATGAGTTCATCTGATTTTAGGTCACCATATTCTCATATATTATACCAATATCAAACTAGAATTTTTCAACTTAATGAAAGTAATAAGTAAAAATACTATTATAATTAAACTAGGGGTTGTAAGGCGTCTACGGCACCCACTTTTTTCAAAAGCCCTAGTTACTTATCCTTGTTTGATAAATACGAAATATTAAACTTCCTGAAATGTACACAATTATTATAAATCCTCAAATCCTCTTTTTAAATCGTTCCCTTTTCCAAAAATTAAATGTAAGCTTAAAATGACGTCATATATATATATATTTTTACGGCGATAAACACCACTCGCTTTTTTTAACTGCTATGGGCTTTTGTACTATTTCAAAAATAATCTTTAATTTATAATTATTTTGCACACCTCCTGATGCACACCGTGTATATTAAAATATAAGCTCAAACAATGACGTTATAGCGTTAAGGAAAGATCCAGTGACTTGGGCTTTTATATATTGTATACCAGGGGTTGGCGCCCACTTTTTTCAACTCCAAATAACTTATCCTTGTTTGATAAATACGGAATATTAAACTTCCTGAAATGTACACAAAGTATTTTATAATTATAAATCCTCAAATCCTCTTTTTACATCGTTCCCATTTCCAAAATTAAAATATGAGCTAAAACAATGACGTCATAGCTTTACGGATCCATCTATTCAGTGAGTGAGTGATTGAATTTGGCTTTTATCAACATACATCATTTGCAATGTATGTCACGTCCCCGTCTGTCACGTCATTCCGTCCCGGCCGTGACGCTAATAATTTTAGAAAGCAGCGCACCAAATTACTGCACCAAAAATAACTATTTCCAAATGTTCCGCATAAAATTGTTCAGTATGAAAATAAATTAATGAAATAAAAATAAATAGAATTAATGAAAGTTCTGGTTACATTAAATTTTATTCTGATGTGTATTTTTTCAAAATAAATAAATTTCAGCTGAAATATATTTATTTTTTAAAAGCTAATTGTGTTTATAATATTTAATTTATAATTATTTTGCACACCTCCTGAAAGCACACCTTGTATTAAAATATAAGATCAATCAATGATGTCATAGCCTTACGGATCCGTCCAGTGACTTGGGCTATTCTATATTAACTAGTAACAAAGCCGCCCAAGGACGGGAATAAGTGTAGGGTGACCTGTGAAGTTCATGGTAGGACATCACAACAGTACCCACTGCTGTCTTTCCAGAGACCCTACCCCCCCCCCGCCCAAACACCGCGGTCTGTTTAGAAACCCTACCTCCCCTCCACCGTGGTTTGTCGAGAGACCCACCGTCTCGACCGGCCATACATGTGTATCACGTCAAAAATACATTATAGTTATAAAAACATTATCCGACCACGTATGTCCAGAGACCCTACCTCCCCCCATTAAAGTCGGTCTGTCCAGAGACCATACCTCCCCCCATTAAAGTCGGTCTGTCCAGAGACTCTATCTCTTTCCACCCACACCCATAAATATATATATATATTAAATTTTGTGTGCGTGTCCCATATCCTTCTGGTCGTTGGGGGTTCTAATGTTTGTATTAGAATTTTCTCGGGTCTTGGTAGACTTGGTGGCACCTTTCTCCTCTCCAAGTCAATGGAGGACTTTTTAGCAATAGTCATTCATCAACATGCATTATTGTGGCTCAGCGTGGGCTACATCCCGCGAACTTAAAATTATGTGAAGCTTGTGAGGTGAGCGCCATTGACATTGCTATCCAGCCGCCATATAAATATATATATCTATATATATATATATATATATATATATATATGTATATATATATATACACAGAGAGAGAGAGAGAGAGAGAGTTGCTAGGTGCAAATACCCGGTTTTCCCAGGTTTAAATGTTTATTTGCATGCAATGAAAGGATACATTTATCTTAAAGAAATATTTGAACATTTTTTTGACCGTTACCATTGAGGAAGTGTACTCAACAACTTCCGAAAGTTTCATTCTTCTACCTACTCGGAAAATAGGAGAATTATTGATTTTCAAATGTTTATATAGCCCATAGAAGGAAAAAAACAATTTTGGGCCCCCGGCCCCCATGAAGGTGAATTTTAAAATTCTTTTATACCATTTGTTGTCGCCAGAGGCTACTTGACAATTTCCCAAGGTTTCATGCTTCTACCTACACGGGAAATCCGAAAATTAGTGATGAGTCAGTTTTAATATAAGAAAAAACTACATTTGGGCCCCCAGCCCCCAATAAGTGATAATTTAAATATTGTTTTTTCCTGTTACCATCGTGGAAGTGTACTTAACAACTACCCCAAGTTTCATGCTTCTACCCACACGGGAAATAGGAGAATTAGTGATTTTTAGTTTTTATATAGCTCATATTAAGAAAAAACTTCATTTGGGCCCCCGGCCCCAAGGAAGATTAAATTTAAATATTTTTTTCTCCCGTTACCATCGCGGGATTGTACTCAAGAATTTTCCAAAGTTTCATACTTCTGCCTACTCGGGAAATAGGATAATTAGTGATATTCAAATTTTATATATAAGCCATAGAAGGGAAAAAAAACGTTTTTTGGCCCCCGGGCCCCATGAGTTTTAATTTTAAAATTCTTTTACCCCAATGTTCGTTGTGAGAGGCTACTCAACAACTTCCCAACGTGTCATGCTTCTACCTACACGGGAAGTTGGAGAATTAGTGATGAATCAGTCAGTGAGTCAGTCAGTGATTCAGGGCTTTGCCTTTTATTAGTATAAATAAATAAATATATATATATATATATATATATATATATATATATATATATATATATATATATATATATATATATTGGCTTTATTTAATACATGTATTTTATCAATCCGAGCTTAACCCATTCACAAAATCCGTACACTCGTCACCTTGTTTTTTTATAACCTTATAACAATCTGCAGACAATCTATACACCGTTATAGCAGACACTACAATCTCTGGATTAAAACAAACCGATTTAGCCAAAGTAATAGAATCAATATTTTACAGTTCCTACTCCCACTTCACCAATTACAAGTGCTGTAGGTATGAACTGTTCGTTTTATATTTGAATTCCATTTTAGTATTGTTTAGCCTAAATATTTTTTGTTATTTAGATGAAAAATTATTTTGTTCACGGCTTATAAAAAAGTAAACTTTTAACACAATATGCTTTAAACGTAAGTCCTGAAATATGGTTAGAAAAGATTTGTATAAGTGCAAGGCGGTAATAACTTATCTTTGGTAGTAATCATTGGAAATTCATCAAGGCTATTATCTCAATCCCTTAGACTAAATAGGATTTCTTGTAACCTTTACGATGCAACATAAACAGGATGATATTTGCAACAAGTAAGCAATAAAGGCTATGCTATTGAGAATGTTTTAACGTGCTATAAATAAAGAGTCAATTTTCTGAATTATAAATTTAGATATAGTTCAGATGTCGGTGTAAATATATATTTTAATCTATTAAAATAATTTGATTAAAATTTAAGAAAATATTTCTATTTATTTAAATTCAGTTTATTATTAATTTATATTTTTGTTACTTACATACTTTTCCCGCGTATTTTTATTATTTATTTAGACGTGCAGACGAAAACAAAAATGGAGACTAATGACAATACAGTTTAACCGGAAAGCTGACTTTTTTTTTAAAGCTAACTGCGAATGGAAAAGTAGACGAAGTTGACATAATTGACATAATTAACTGCGTTCACTGCTATAAACAATTAGCTTTTCGGGGTTCAAATACATCGCTGACGTACCAACTTCAGCACAAACATCCGCTCAAGTATTAACACGTTTTCATCAGTGACCGGCATAACATTTCTCAAGATAAAAATCAATAAATAATTTTTTTTCGTTTCAGTAAAACAATCTTTTAAGCGACAAAATATCAGGCGACTTGAACGTTGCTATTGCACGGAAGATTGCCAGTTCAGGACGTCCGACGGCAGTTGTGGAAGATGGTGGACTAAAGACAGCACCACATATAGCTCTTGAAAACAAGACTTACATTCGCCATACATTCGATAAAATCATTGGTCAGATGCACAACGAAAAATTTAAAGAGCATAAGAAAGCAATATAAAGAATTCACAGTATTGCTGTGAGTACCGACTTTTGGACCTCAAGCAACAATGAATCATACTGTGGTATAACGGGACACTGAATATATTCCAAATGGAAACTAATATCAGTTGCTTTAGGTTGCATACTTGTTGACAAACGACACACTGCTGAAAACGTTGACAATATATACGAAGAGTTTGCTGCAACATTTTGCATCACTGAAAAAATATGCTGCATCCTAACGGACAGTGCATGAAAAATGGTTGCTACTATCAGACAAACGACTTATAGTCATATACCGTGTATCGAACAATGCATTCAATTTAGCATATAAGCAGGGCTGAAGGCAGCTGACTCATCACATCTTGTCCCAACACATTGGAACTGACGAGAAGCCATTTCAGTGTGTCCTTGCCGAAATATGATGTAACTTTTCACATATTGCAGCAGGATGTGGCAACTCGCCGGAACAGTACCTACAGCCAGAATGTTGGAAGTCAAAGATGCCATAATGCAGAATTACATCGAGCATAAAAAACTACACTGTACCTAAATTAACAGAAACAGATTGGGACAAAAGTGCCAAATATACGCCAGTCTCAGGAACACTTGCAGATGCTACGGAATATATTCGAGAGTGAAAAATATGCTACATGTTCTGCCGTTCTTCTGGTAGAGGCCTTTTTGCGTAGACTGTTAATGATTATTGATGACGATCCAGGTTATATTGCATGATTAAAAACTGCAACATTGAACGACTTCACGAACATAATTGAAGGCATTGATGCTTTTACAGCGTTGCAAATGGTTGTGGTCTTAGACACGTTACAAGAAACTCAACAGTCTAAGACGAGAGAAACTTAAGCAGCGTGGATAGCATTTTACTGACACAAACTACATCACGAAGAGATCAGAACAACGCGAGTGAACATCTGGGAGGTGGGGGGACCGCCTTCGCTGTGTTGATCTCGAGACATGCGCACTGCGATTAGCTACCAGCCTCCAACCCTTCCACAACCACCGCTTGCCAACTATAAACTGCCGAGGGTGATTCTTCATGCTTATTTGCACTCGTCTTGTGCTTGTTCAGGTAAATTATATATATACATGTTGGATTGAAATTCTTCTGCGGAATCCGTTCGTTCATTCGAGTGTTTTTTTAAATGCGGTTGAACATGTTTATCAGGATAGTGGCAAGATGGCATCACATCAGTGTAATATGGTGGCTGTGAAATTTGTGTGAACATACCTACGTTGTCAACAGATGGCATCAGAAAGTCATCACGTGTGAGAGGCAATAGAACTTTATAATGGCCATGTTTGAAAGGACCGCTAAAGAGCAGGTAAATAGACAAAAGTTGACCGGGATTGTAAACTCGAGGAGAGGTATGAGGACGTTCTCGGAAGTAAATGATGATACTGGCGGGAAGTATTTCAGACATCGCGATGATTTCTGCCTCGCCAACATACACTCCTGAAGTATTCATGTACAGAACGTATTGTAGAGGAGAGTGTATGACTACTTTTTCGTCACTGAAAACAACGGAGAGCACGTCGCTGAAGTTTTCCCTATGTTGAGAAACAAAGTTTACACCCATGTTGCGAAGTAATGTTTGCAAATAAAGGGGGAAACAAACGGGCACAAACATAAACATTTTTTTTAAATTAAAAAAATAAAGTAACATCTGGGGATTGAACCCGACACCTTCCACTCGTTAGGAGGATGTAATAACCACTACACTACGAAATGCATGTTCAGTGACGGAACAACCAAAGTTAAATAAAGAAGTATTGTTGGTCTTGGTTAGCCCCCTCTCCATCACCTTTGCTTGCAAACCAAAAACTGATTGGTTAATGCAAGCGAAGGTCAATCGTCACGCTTATTTGCACACTACCTGCTCTTCATTTAGTGAATTATGAATTATAAATAGATAAGAAGACAGAAAGAAAGACAAATAGATGGATGGATGGATGGATGGATGGATGGATGGATGGATGGATGGATGGATGGATGGATGGATGGATGGATGGATGGATGGATGGATGGATGGATGGATGGATGACGGGACGGGACGGGACGGGACGGACGGGACGGGACGGGACGGGACGGGAAGGAAGGACGGGAAGGACGGGAAGGAAGGACGGGAAGGACGGGAAGGACGGGAAGGACGGGAAGGACGGGAAGGACGGGAAGGACGGGAAGGACGGGAAGGACGGGAAGGATGGGAAGGACGGGAAGGACGGGAAGGACGGGAAGGACGGGAAGGACGGGAAGGACGGGAAGGACGGGAAGGACGGGAAGGACGGGAAGGACGGGAAGGACGGGAAGGACGGGAAGGACGGGAAGGACGGGAAGGACGGGAAGGAAGGAAGGAAGGACGGACGGACGGACGGATGGACGGATGGATGGACAGATGGACGTACTAACTAACGCACGTACTGTTATCCAGGCAAGTACACAACTTTTATATTTATTGATGTCTATCTCTTTCCATGTCCAGGCAATCAACCAATCCTAGATAAGTTGAGAGTCGAGGAAGGTCAGACCTTCACCATGACGTGTGACTATTAGAGATTCAAAATCGTTGACTCCAGGGTGAATTTAAACTGGGCTATCAAATACACGAAGTTATCACGCAAACTGGACACTGCAGCAGGCACTTCATTGATCTATAAGTTCAGTCCATTGGATAGGAAAACTGGTCACATATCTGTGAGTTTCTTGGCGTGTAGGCTAATATGACTATAAATTGATTGGACATTAAAAATTAAACCTGACCAAAAATGTAAAATTGATAATTCATTAAAATTGTATGATTGTGTATGATTTTTGTATTTTGTTTATTTGCAAAACAACTTGATTAAAGGCGAAATTACACTATCTTCAAAACTATACACTAGGATAACTATTATGTAACAATGTCAAGTCATGGACGTTTATTTACCAAAGAATTGTAAGCGGATGGAGATATCTCTGCACCTTCTCCCAAATCACTGAAACTAGGACTCAGATTGATTCTGGGTGTGCTATAGACCCTATCATCGGCCTGTCCGAGCGATGATCATAATGTCAGATGATAGTGTATTCAAACATAGGCATTGAGACACTTCAATTAAAACAGAAACAGTTGTCAGGGACGAAAAAACGTATCTCGTTCAAAGCAAAGAACCACTGCCAAAAACCAGTTAAAAAACTATCAATGAGAACTTAGTATAAAACACAATTAATCTGATATCGTTACAAACGCTCTAACTTAATAAGATTTTGCGTCCTATGCTTTTTCAATGGTTTATGTATAGTCTTTAAATGTTGTTAGTATGTTGTTGTTTTATTCTAGCTTTTTCAGGCAAATTCACTCGACAACTGTATTCCAGACGGAATGAAGGAAAATTTGTATTGTTTTTTTTTCTCATATACAATTACATAAAAAAAAGGTTTTTTAAATATACTTATGTCTAAGTCTAAGTGATCGATTAAATAACTGTGATGTCTTATAGTAAGCAAATATAATGGCAACCTAAAATATTATTAGACAATGGGTGAATTATTATTATATCAATATACATAATTCCCGTCGTCTGTATGGTTGGAATGTAATGCTTTTCTAATTTTAGAAAGGAGCGCACCAAATTACTGCACCAAAAATAACACTTTTCGAACGTTCCGCATTAAATTGTTCAATATGATAATAAATGAATCAAATAAAAATAAATAAAATAAATGAAAGTTCTGTAATACGTTAGTTTTTAATTTTACGGTTGATACGCTAGTATATATATAATTCACCAAAGCGAGTATGTGCCAACAATCATGACCAATGACCCTCGCTGGGGTCGACCAATCAGTTTATAGTTGGCAAGCAGAGGTGGTCTCGGATACAGAGAGTAGACCTGCATTCACTTGCGTTGTTACTTCATAGAATCAAGTGTGATTCGTAGTGTAGTGGTTATCACGTCCGCGGAAGGTCCTGTGTTCAAGCCCCAACAAAAACATTTTTAAAAAAAATTCTTAATAAACAACACGTAAAAATAAAGTTTTTGACAATAAATCCCTTATATATGACACATATTTAAAAGTATTGATTATTTTCAATATAATACGCACCGCATGACAAACATTTACAGACTGAACGTGACTGAACTCCCTTGGCTGTAAAACACGGGGCTGTGGTCGTCGATGGCTGGAGTGAAATGCCGTTAACCATGGAGGTCAACTATAGCAGACGGCTTCATAGAGATACATAGAGATAAAATAAAAATTCATTTATTTAATTACGCTACTTTTGATCGATCTGAAATTTTGATACAATGCTTTTTATGTGACACGAGTCTATGTGAAAAAATGTCAGCTCGATAGCTTTACGGGAAATGGGTCATTTTTTACTTTTGTTTTTCCGTCCAACCAATCGCAAGCCCAAGACAGAGAGACAAGACAGTGAATTTAATATAAGGGATTTAAAAATGTGTGTTTGTGCCCGTTCTTTTCCCAATTTTTGCGAACATGGCTGATCCTCGCTAGGATCGGGCCAATCACAGTTTATGGTTGGCAAGCTAAGGTGGTGAAGGGTGGTGGGCAAGTAGATAACCGTAGTGTGAATGTCTCGAGACCAACAATGCCTCGGTGGTCCCTACACCGACGCTAATCGCGTTGATTTGATTTCTTCGTTGTTTAGTTTGTGTCCATTCTTTCCCCTCCCCACTTTCTTTGCACTATCCATCATGCGGCGTATGCTACGCAGCGGGGCGTATCTAGAAATTAATTAATTACTAATAAAAAAACAAAGAATAATTAATACATAAATAATCAAGGTATTTCAAACATGGAAGAAAAACACGCAGATAATCTAAATGAACCCTAAGATAGACATTTGGATAAAAACCCTTTTCTTATTTCGTATACAAAAAAGCAAACATAAAAATTCTAGTTTTTCCCGTCTGGTATTATGGAGTGAGATGAGTAGCCTAAACAAAACATGAACAAATACACTAATAACATTTTTAAAGTAAATCAAATGCACGACTGTATGCATGCCTGTTTGCTGGACGCAAACATTTTCTTTATAGAAGAAGCGTATGTCATAGATAAGATAAAATTAGTGTAATTAGTTAATTTTGTTTACTGACAGTGTGTTATTATTATATTTTCCATAAATTTCTCGAGAGATTCGTGACGTTGCTAACCTTCTGCTAGAGACACGAGCATAATCTCAGTAGTCGACAACGAGTAATTTTTTTTTAAAAATCAAAATAAAAATGACTTACTTTATTGTTACTAAATTTTGGTTAAAAGAAACATGCAAAATATAAACTTTAAATAAAATTGTTTCATTGTTACTTATTTTTTAAGGTGGCTAGACCTCAGTGGCAAAACTTTGGGAAGGGAACTGAGACAGAGACCAGAGAAATTTGGAAGATTAACATTAATCACAAAATGTTTAAAGACTAAAAAGAAGTAAAATATTATAAAAAAAAGTGTACAACAAAATCTGGTATTAAAAAATCTAAAATACTTTTTTGTGGCATGAGAACAATAAAAAATAAAATTTAGAAATACAACACAAAGAAAACTTAATACAACCCTGAGAAAGACATTGGGATAAAAACTCCTCTCTTATTCCGTATGCAAGAGCAAACACATACGAATTCTCGTTCTTCACGCCCGCGATTCGGGAGTGGAATGGGCTGCCTGAAGAAACCAGGAAAACCAACATTTATCAACATAAGAATTTAGGACTTGAGACAAACCGTAGATAAGCGTAGGACGCAATAATCTTCTGCACAGAAGGAACGTCAGTATCAGATAAGATGAGATAAGATTCGAGTATTGTAACATACTTAAATAGATATAAATTATATATTTTTTGTACTCCACAGTTTCTATTGCATACACACACATACACACTACACCACACCTCACACCACACTCACAACACATACCACACACACACACACAGAGATAGATAGAGAGAGATAGAGAGAACTACATGTACACAAGCAGATATAATATTCCCTTTTGTTTACGATAATTAGGGAATACCCCCTAGAAGGTCATGGTCTGTTCGAAGGGCACATGGACGCCATGATTATATACCTTTTCAAGAATATGTTTTTTTGACTATCACTGTCAATGACATGGAAATAGCGGACAGTGGTGACTATGAAAGTGAGGTGCTCTTTTATAGTAATCGGACGGAGAGACGAAGCGAAAATCTCAAAGGCGAGTCATTTGTTTGAATTTATCAAAGGCAATTCGTTAGTTTAAATCTTTTAAAGAAGAGTCGTTTGTTTAAAACTCTTAATTCAAGTCGTTAGTCTTTAAAATCTCAAAGGCAAGTCGCTAGTTTTTAACTCTCAAAGATAAGTGGTTTTTTAAAGACTTTAAACTCTAAAAGGCAAGTCGCTAGTTTTTAACTCTCAAAGATAAGTGGTTTTTTAAAGACTTTAAACTCTAAAAGGCAAGACGCTAGTTTTTAACTCTCAAAGATAAGTGGTTTTTTAAAGACTTTAAACTCTAAAAGGCGAGACGCTAGTTTTTAACTCTCAAAGATAAGTGGTTTTTTAAAGACTTTAAACTCTAAAAGGCGAGACGCTAGTTTTTAACTCTCAAAGATAAGTGGTTTTTTAAAGACTTTAAACTCTAAAAGGCAAGACGCTAGTTTTTAACTCTCAAAGATAAGTGGCTTTTTAAAGACTTTAAACTCTAAAAGGCAAGACGCTAGTTTTTAACTCTCAAAGATAAGTGGTTTTTTTAAGACTTTAAACTCTAAAAGGCAAGACGCTAGTTTTTAACTCTCAAAGATAAGTTGTTTTTTAAAGACTTTAAACTCTAAAAGGCAAGTCGCTAGTTTTTAACTCTCAAAGATAAGTTGTTTTTTAAAGTCTTTAAACTCTAAAAGGCAAGACGCTAGTTTTTAACTCTCAAAGATAAGTGGTTTTTTAAAGACTTTAAACTCTAAAAGGCAAGACGCTAGTTTTTAACTCTCAAAGATAAGTGGTTTTTTAAAGACTTTAAACTCTAAAAGGCAAGACGCTAGTTTTTAACTCTCAAAGATAAGTGGTTTTTTAAAGACTTTAAACTCTAAAAGGCAAGACGCTAGTTTTTAACTCTCAAAGATAAGTTGTTTTTTAAAGACTTTAAACTCTAAAAGGCAAGACGCTAGTTTTTAACTCTCAAAGATAAGTGGTTTTTTAAAGACTTTAAACTCTAAAAGGCAAGACGCTAGTTTTTAACTCTCAAAGATAAGTGGTTTTTAAATCCTTTATATTAACTCGTGGTGTCTGCGGCCGACCGACCGACCGACCTTGCTTGCTTGCTTGCTTGTCGCCAAAACTTTTGATCGATTTTTAACCCACTTGCTCGCAAGATAGCGAGCTGAAATTTTGCAGGCAGTTTCGTACCGATGATAAAAACAATGTATCAAAATTTCAGATCGATCGCATGTACCGTAATAAATTATTGATTTTTTAGATTATTTTATTTATTCCTATGTATTATGCTATTTTTGGAGATAGAGCGTCGCGGTGCGTATTATATTGAACAACCTTTCTGTCGCGCAATAAGGTGCGTATTTTACTGACAACACTTTTTATAAACCTATTCCTGATCGGTGCGCATTATATTAAACACGTTTTACGACACAACTGCAATTTTGTATTTTTGGATGGTCTTGCGCTGCGTGTTATAATGAACATTCTTTTAGTTACGTCTCATACGTAAAGGATTTATAGTCAAAAACTTGGTTTTTTACGGGTTGTTTTTATTTAAAGACTTTAAACTCTAAAAGGCAAGACGCTAGTTTTTAACTCTCAAAGATAAGTGGTTTTTTAAAGACTTTAAACTCTAAAAGGCAAGTCGCTAGTTTTTAACTCTCAAAGATAAGTGGTTTTTTAAAGACTTTAAACTCTAAAAGGCAAGACGCTAGTTTTTAACTCTCAAAGATAAGTGGTTTTTTAAAGACTTTAAACTCTAAAAGGCAAGTCACTAGTTTTTAACTCTCAAAGATAAGTGGTTTTTTAAAGACTTTAAACTCTAAAAGGCAAGACGCTAGTTTTTAACTCTCAAAGATAAGTTGTTTTTTAAAGACTTTAAACTCTAAAAGGCAAGTCGCTAGTTTTTAACTCTCAAAGATAAGTGGTTTTTTAAAGACTTTAAACTCTAAAAGGCAAGATGTTAGTTTGGGAACTTCAATGACAAGTTTGTTTGAAACTTGAATCTTGTAACGATAACTCGTTAGTTTGAAACTTTAATCTTGTAACGATAACTCGTTAGTTTGAAACTTTTAAAGATAAGCAATTAGTTTCTAGATGTCAAAAGTTTGCATCGTATTTAAATAAAGATTGTGTATCTTTGTTCCTGTCTACCAATAATTGGAAATAAAAATGATAAAATATAGGCACTGAAACGAAATGAGAATTACCGAGTCTCGGGGCCTTACTTTTATTAAAATGTGGAGCATTTTTCTGACTTTATGTTTAATGGGGCCATAACATATTGTTTTCAAAGTGATTTTTTCCTTTATATCAAACAAAGCGACTCCAAACTCTTACAAAGGTTTTTCCGCCAAGGTAAACGATTGCATACATCAAATGTCACAGCTGGTTGTCCAAGAAAATAACATACACATTTTATTTCCAACAGAAGAAGCTCAAATTCCTCTTGTGTTAAAGATAACTATAACCGCTTCCTCAAATGTTAATGATGACTAAATTCAGTTATTTCTAAAAAAAAATTAATAATTTCGTTACAGACGCTTATTCTGAGAAGAAGATTATTACAGCGCCTATGTGGCACAATGCCCAGAAATCTTTATTTTCCCAACTGTTGTCAGGTACCCATCAGAGCTGGTTGGACTCATTTACGGGAACACATCCCTGCCTCCACAGAGTCGAACCAACGAGTCTCAATACGGCAACAGAGCGCGTATGTCGCTTGACGACAAAGACACTTCTTTCATTATAGGGATCCAACTTTCGTCAAATCATTAAGCTCTCAATTCAATATCTCTCCACAATTCATCATATAACACTTAAAACCATGGACTGGTTATTTGTATTTCTTGGTTGTTATGTTGGCTGCTGATGAAGGCTATGAGAGAGATGTTCACTTTTGTTTTGTTTTTCCGAATGACGCCCTCCACGATGTTAATTTGTACTTGTATTTTACAATATTTTAAAGTCTTGCTATTTTTGATATCTTTGGTGGGAAAGGTTTGTGCCCATACGTTCGCTGTCTATTGTATTTTTTTCCATTATTATTGTTCTCTGTTCCATGGAATCCCTTTCAACTTGCCTGAATGCAGTCTCAACTATCTTTAATATCAATGCTCAGTTCCATGACTTCCCTGCCATCTAGCATGAATACAGTCTCAAGTATCTTATAAAATCATTGCTTTGTTCTGTTCTTTCTTATCAAACTCCCATTATTCACAGATGTCATAGACAAGGGCAATAACTAAAACTTTGGATATTACGAACTTATAGCGGCCCATCATATTTAGAATTAAAACATATAGCCCGCGGCCTTTTTTAAATATGTCGAATATAAAGGACTGACACTATACATTTTTTAAAAATAGAACAGTTTTAGTGAAAAGTTATATTTAAAATAAATGTGTGTATCATTCTATCTACATTTAAAACAGTTTTATTCCTTTTATTAACTCAAAAGTATTATTTAATCTTCACGTACTTCAGCGACCAAAGGAAAAACAGAACACACCAGAACAGCAAGTATGCATTAAATATATAAAATCTTATTTGAAATTATTATTTTTTTTGAAATGTAAATGCGAGATCATTTGTCAATTTTAACTCTGGCTTTAACGTTGATTTTATCATTATTATAGTCCATAGTTTTTTATCTGTTCTTAATCTATTAAGACTTGAATCCGTCATTCAATGTTACATGATATTCACAAAAATGATAGATATATCCATTATGATCGAGTTGCACCGTTAGGGCCCAGGCCTTTAATTTCGAATTTTATTTAAAACCATATAGATGGCTTTTTAAAACATAGGCTAGCGTCACCTTTCATTCTATCAACTTAAATCTCGGAAAATTGTTGTTTACAAACGCGATAAGTTTGATTGAGCACAAAATGTCGTTTTTTCTAACATGAACTATTAAAAAAATATGATGGTACCATTGACTACTGACTAAATAGATTGATTTTGACCAAACGTTGTAAATACAAACTTCACAACCCATATTAAGATACTATATATATAAGACATTGAACACCTAATGTTGATTTGGGCCGAAGATCACAATTCTTATTTTTGTAATTTTTTCTTCTCTTTTTTTGTTTGAGAGGGTGTTGGTGATTTTACACTATCTTGACAATTATTGACATATATATATATATATATATATATATATATATATATATATATATATATATATATATATATATATATCAAACATGTTTCAGATTGTAATCTACAGCATTTCGAATTTTACATCTTGTCATGGACTTTAATGTGTTTGTTTCCTTTTATAACCAATACAAATTTAAATTTCTTCCTTTTATCACCATGACACTTTGGGAAGTTGTTGATATACGCACTCAAGCGAAGTTTTATGATATAAACTTTTAAAAATTAGTAGACGTTTTGTTCTTTGAATTTCCTTACTTCTGAGTTCGCTGGAACGCGTGAAAGGTCAGGTATTTTAAAATGAATATAACAAAGTTGAAAAGAGTCTACTACTATACTTCCTTTCTTTATTCATATCATAATGGTGACTCAAATTAAATTATTTGAGGGATACATCATAATTAAACAGCGAACCAGTTCATTTATAATTTACGTTTTATGAATGCATGGTTTAGTAAAAGAAATGTCCTCATTATCTGTGATGAGATTCTTTTACAGCGTAAACTAGACACAATTACTACCATTATTTTACTACCCAAAATAGTTAAAGCCATACCCTTATTTAGACATACTACCGAATTTGAAATACATCACTAAATTAGTAAAAGTCTACCTATCTTTATTTACCCCAAAAATAAATTTTTTTTGGATGGATGGATTTGATATCAATTTTAAAATAATTTTATATTAAAATTTTGTGACTAAAGATTTTTATGGTTTTATATTTAAAACTGCCAACAGAAGATACCAGTTAAGAAAATAATTATTGAATTCAAAAAGAAAAATTAGATTTACTTAGGTTTAACAAAATAAAAGAAAAACAACATGCCTCGCTTTAAGGAAATTTTCACAATAACTTTAGGTGTCTTATGTTTGTTTTATCTATGTTTTGTTTCCTATTTAATGTGCCTTAACATTTAAAATATTTAACTTCATCAAATTGTATTAAATTACTTTTCCCGTTTAAATGATAATCATAGAAACGACAAAGGCAACTGTTAAAACATCTAACCGACACGTATGTAAATTTTCTTTGATCTACATATTCATGACATAAGATTAGCTAATTCAATGGTTTTCACATAAAAGACAATGAATTAATTTACTAAAAAATAAATAAAAATGACTAGAATACATACTTTTGTCACAATTACTTTTTTTTTAAATGAGGAGTGTGTTCACCGCTTTATTTAATTACATTTTTAGCCATTCCAGGTTTAGATCACATTCTAGGTTAATTTGGTAAGCCAATTTTAGAGTGTCTTTATTGAAATTTTTTTTAAAAGCATTTTTAATCGTGTAATTTTATCATATTATGTTTGTTAAATGTTCCATATCTATTATAAGGGCCTATTAGGCTAACAGTTTTCTAGAAATATTTAAGTTTTTCTATTTGCCCCGCTTTATTGTTTCGTGAAAATCCGAATGTCTTCTTTAGACCCCTCCAAGTCTTAAAGGCACACTTTTTATTATTTATAGCATTATGTTGTTTGGTAAAAGTCAAATTCTTGATTTTATTGTACGGATTATTTTGTTTTAAATAGTGAAAACAATTTTATTTTGAAAACTATGTGCAAGTAGCATTACATTGACTATGTTATAAAGTTATTTCTTTCCTTGGATTTCACGGAAAAGAGAAAGCTAACTGATAGAGCAACTCTTCCAAAACGTAACGACTTATTTATATCTTGCTAAATATTTCATTAACAAACTTACTAGATCTCAAAGAATACAATTTATAGCAGAAAGTATATTATTAGGGCAATGGATTCATCATCATCGCCTGCCGTCCCATCTGGGGCATAGGCCACAAACAACGGCTTTCCAGGCATCCCGGTCCTGCGCCAGTCTCTCCAACTGTCCAAATCTGTTGCACACTCTTTTTGGTGACTGCCTCTAGTTCACTTCTCCAAGTCATTCTGGGTCGATCTCTTTTTCTCTTGACCTGGGTGTTCCAAATGAGGGCTTGTCTTGCTATACTGGGTGTAGACTTTATGAGGGTGTGGCCAATCCATCTCCATCTGCGCTGGCATATTATATCTTCCAGCGGTTCTTGTTCAATGCGCTGCCAGAGGTCCTCGTTGGTGATGACGTTAGGCCAGCGGATTCGGAGAATATTTCGGAGACATGAGTTAATTAATGTTTGAAGCTTTTTTGAACTAGCTGCTGTTATTCGCCATGTTTCTGCTTCATATAGCAAGACAGGCTTCAGTGTGGTGTTGAATATCTTGACCTTGGTCTGGAGGGTTAAGTTGTGGCAGCTCCAGACTTTTTTTTACTGGTTAAATACTATTCTCGCTTTGCCAATTCTCACTCTCATATTTACGTTTGTCCTTACTTGTATGTAAATGATGCTATTGAGATATGTAAAGCTATCCAACTCCTCAAGATGTGTTCCTTCCAGTGCTATAGGGGTGTTGCTTGATGTATTTATTTTAAGAAAAAAATTGCTTTTTCCTCTATGGATGTTCAGGCCAACGCATTATTTTGGCGTTCTTTTGTCGTGCGCACTTTTGCACCTGAAAATGGATCTACGCATTATATCATTCACAGGGAAGTGGCAAGCCGAAAAATGTATCTGGAATTAGAAAGTGTATTCATTGATTTTGTTAAAGTTATTAACAACATCAAAGCACACGCCCTTAACTCACGATTAAAAAATTTGTGGTCCATTAATCTGTAAAAATTAATTGATTAATTAAAATAATTAATTTTTCTAAAGTTAACGATTAAATTTAAATTAATCGTTAACAGCCCAAATATATATATATATATATATATATATATATATATATATATATATATATATATATATATATAATATATATATATATATATATATATATATATATATATATATATTAGGGTTGTTATCGATTAATTTAAATTTAATCGTTAACTTTAGAAAAATTAACGATTAATTAATCGTTAATTTCGATTAACGCCAAAATTAGAAATTTATGACGTCATTAAACTAAACAATTTAAGGGAAGTAACAAAAACAGGTAATTGACTTCAGCGATGTATTTGATCCTTTAAAAGAGAATTGTTTATGGCAGTGAACACAGTAAACGTTTTCACAATCTTCGACTTTGCCATCCGCAGGTAGCTTAAAAACAAAATTTTTGCTCAACTTTCCAGTTATATGTTTAAATTTAACTGCGCTGATGCTGTCAGCCATTTTTTAGTTGACGTCTGCTGGTCCACATAAATTAATAAAATAAATTATAATTTTACGAAGGGAGTAGTTTGTACGTAAAAATATATAAATTATTATTAATTATTAATAATTAATTATCCTATATAATAAAAGGCAAGTTTCTGTCCTTTCTGTCAAGTCATCTATAACGATTGGTCCCTCAAACACATATGACTCCTACAACCAATCACATTGAATACGTTTACGCGGACGTTCAAAACGAGTTGTTTTTTTTGTGTTCAGTATAAGGACATAGATCAAACAAGGTAATGTAAAGAGGTGTTGTGGCACTTTTATGGTCAGGATTGGCTGACCAGATCTGACCAATTACGTAGTCAGCCAGACAACTTATTATGAACTAGGAGTTGTAGGGTGCCATAGGCTATTTTTCAAAAGCCCAAGTAACTTATCCTTGTTTGATAAATTATACGAAATATTAAATTTCCTGAAATGTACACAAAGTATTTGATAATTATACATCCTCAAATCCTCTTTTTAAATCGTTCCCCTCTCCAAAATTAAAATATAAGCTAAACCATGATGTCATATAATGTTTTACGGCGAGAAACACCACATGCTTTTTAAATCCTTTCTATTAACTCGTGGTGTCTGAGCCCTTGCTTAATTGTCGAAAAAACTTTGGATCGATTTTTAACCCACCTTCTCGTAAACTAGCGAGATGAAATTTTGCAGGCATCCTCGTGCTGATAATAAAAACGAATTATCAAAATTTCAGATCGATTGCATGTATTGTAATTAAATTATTGAATTTTTAGATTATTTAATTTATCCCTATGTATCATGTTAAATTTTTGAGATGGAGTGTCGTGGTGCCTATTATTTTGAACAACCTTTTTATTAATACTTTCCTGTTGCGCGATTTGGTGCGTATTATATTGAAAATAATTTTTATAAACATATTCCTAATCGGTGCGCATTATATTAAACATGTTATACGACACAACTAAAATTTTGATGGTCTTGCGCTGCGTATTATAATGAACATTCCTTACGTCTCGTACATAAAGGATTTATAGTCAAACACTTGGTTTTTTATGGGATTTTTATTTAACTGCTATGGACTGTTGTACTATATCCCTCAGCGTTACGTAGCCAGTGAGTTACTTGCGCTTTTATATCATATTATGAAGACTGGACAATGTTTGACACTGTCTTTGGGGGCCATATATAAGGGGAGACTCAGTGGACGAGTGAACGAATACAGAGGAAGCGAGTCGGACTGAGTAGGGCATAGTAAGATACTTAGGGCTTCAAACTGCATTTAAACATGTTCGTTTAGCTTGATAATTATATTACTTATTTATAACCGCGTTTTTCTCCTTTCTTACGAGAATTATCCTACCAAACAAATCTTCAAGCAGCAATAGTCCTCAACCTATGTGGTCTTAACTTATTTCGTGGATCATTTATCATCATAATTGTGTGCTATTTTAAAAACCGGGCATTGCCGTCTGCCACTCGGCTGTATATATGTATATATATATGTAATATTTTATACGAACAACAAAGCCCGTCTAAGGACGTTCTGCCACCGTTCGGTGGCATATTGTAACTCCCCTCCAACAGCCGTCTCGACCGGCATACAAGTGCATCACGTAAAAAAATACTATTCATTATAGTTGAAATAAATAACTCGTAAAAACAGAGCTTTTTAAATCCCTTATATTAACTTCGCGGCCGTCTCATCATCTCATCATCTCATCATCTCATGGGCTGGGAGGGCGGAAAAAGAAAAGTCAAAAATGACCCACTTTCAGTGATCCGATCGAGCTGAATTTTGGCACACAGACCCGACTCACCTAACAATGCATCGTATCAAAATTTCAGATCGATCGATCGTACCGTAATTAAATTAATGCATTTTTAGTTTATCCTTATATGAGGTATGTAATTCAAATTCACGGTTTGTTCTTGTTTTTTTGCCACGGGAAAGATTGAGCTGACGCATTGAGGCGACCCAACGAAGCGATGGTGTGCTTTTGTTTACATTTTACGTGTCACGCTGAGCTCGGTCAAGCGAATCGGTGACCAGACTTTTCCCCTCTCCCCCTCCCACCCACCCCTCGCCCCCCCCCTATGGTTATGAAGCAAACTTGAGTTAAGACAGATTCAGTCTGTAAATGTTTGAAAATAATCAATACTGTTAGTTATGTCTCATATATAAGGGATTTATAGTCAAAAACTTTGTTTTTACGGGTTTGTTTTATTAAATCCCTTATATTAACTTCGCGGCCGTCTCATCATCTCATCATCTCATGGGCTGGGCGGGCGGAAAAAGAAAAGTCGAAAATGACCCACTTCCAGTGATCCGATCGAGCTGAAATTTGGCACACGGACCCGACTCACCTAACAATGCATCGTATCAAAATTTCAAATCGATCGATCGTACCGTAATTAAATTAATGCATTTTTAGTTTATCCTTCTATGAGGTATGTAATTCAAATTCACTGTTTGTTATTGTTTTTTTTCCATGTGAAAGTTTGAGTAGACGCGTTGAGGCGGCCCATCGAAGCACCGCGGCGCTTTTGTTTACATTTTACGTGTCACGCTGAGCTCGGTCAAGCGAATCGGTGACCAGACTTTTCCCCTCTCACAGGGTTATGAAGCAAACTTGAGTTAAGACAGATTCAGTCTGTAAATGTTTGAAAATAATCAATACTGTTAGTTATGTCTCATATATAAGGGATTTATAGTCAAAAACTTTGTTTTTAGGGGTTTGTTTTATTACTATAAATCCCAACACGCATAACTCAAAATAAAGTCTTGGAAGAAATACTGCACCAAACATTTTTGAACGTCCACCTAAACGTGTTCAATATGATTGGCTGTAGGAGTCATATGTGTTTGAGGGACCAATCGCTATCGAAAACCGCACGGAACATAGCCTTTTATTCTATAGGATAACAAATAGATACATATATGTATAGACTAGGGCTGCGGATTTTCCAATTTATTAATAATTTATATTTTTGTTACTAATACATACTTTTCCTTTGTATTATTATTATTAATTTAGACGTGCATACGAAAACAAAAAAAGTTTTTCTGCCTTATTTCTTGCATAGCAGAACGAATATTCTATTTTACGTCACAAAATTTGGGAGCCATGAAATTACCAAGACTTAACTCATTTCGCGAACTAATGAATCGTAACTTAACGGGATCTATATATGACTTATAAAAATATAATTGATATAAATTAATCGAAAATGTTTTCCCAATTAATCGATCAATTTTTTTAAAATTCCGTACCAGCCCTAGTATAAACACTTTAGAATGAGTGCCTTAAAATTCTAAACATTTTAATTATAAACTGTATTGAATTTTTAACAAATCATACAGTGTTATATAATTTCAAATTAAAATATATTGAACATACGTGTCGGAGCAAATTTTTGGCTTTAATAAAAATTAACGATTAATTAATCGTTAATTTCGATTAAAGCAAAAAATTAAAATTTATGGCGTCATAAGTAACACTTATTAAACGTTTTGTTGAAAATCTAAATAAAACTGGAATGTCTCCTTTATATGTCATCTTTTAACCAACTACGCAAAAAGACAAGTTTGCTGACATTATTTGGTTCAAGTGATGAGTGGGTCTAATGGACAATATAGCTGTTGCGTACTGGGTTCTGGATAAATTAAGACGAAGTCTTGACTCTTGTTCAATGGATAATTCAAGCCTTTATTAAGTCAGCATTATAATTACAACAACAGATTCGGGTACACAAAGGTATTCGTCTAACAATGCCACTTACACATAGTGCATATTCTGACTACCACACTAGCCACTCGAGCACATCTCGATTGTGTACTAGATACTAGAGCTAACTGCTCTATCTCTAATGGCTAATCCTAACTATCCTCTATGAACATCTCTCTCTAAGTCTCTGCATATTTAAAATCTCAAAAGCACCCAACCCACGTTTTTAGTCATATTAAATCAAAGTACTTGAACTTATAAGTTTTAAATTATTATCTTCTTTGTATGCCACTTATAAAAACGTGGTTTTTTAAAATATATTTTTAATTCTATTTATTTTACCAAACAGCTCATAAGCACCCGCCCAAAGTTTAATTACCACGGTGATAAGGTCACTGTGTGAGCTCGGCACGTAAATGTGAACAATAGCAGACGGATACATATGGTTATATAGAGATACACTAAAGATGCATTAATTTAATAACGGTGCCTTCCATCGATTTGAAATTTTGACACAATGCATTGTCAGCCAAGATCTATCTGTGGTAAAATTTGGAGCTATCTAGGACCATCAAAAGTGGCTTAACTTTACGTTGGAACATTTGAAATTTTGCGGAAAGAGGAACGAAAATAATGCGGACAGGACGGAAGCAAGTTAATAAAAATGTGGTAAAAAGGGCACAATAGTAACTGTTAACCTGTACATCTCTTTGCTAAACTTCAATTCTGCAATTTCATATGCTCTATTTGGGCTTTATTGGGCTTATTTTGGTTGAGCTTATGCGAAAAGCATTAATTTTTTGCTTTATTATAAAATTGGATCTTTTTACATTATGTTTGTACATTCCGTTTAAGAAATTCAATTAAAGTTATTTAAAGGCTCCCCATACTGCTTAGATCTTAAAACTGGTATCTCTTTAACAATGAAAGTATAAAAACGACAGGTACGTGTATGTCGGATAGTATCCAGTCCTTATTTGCCTAATGAGAGACTGGCACCTACGAGGTAGTTCCCACCAAGGATCCTTCTTGCTCGGTTGCGACACATTCCGATAAAGACTCCTTGCTGTGATGCCATCAGCCCAGCTTTTAAGGCAACTATCCAGCTGTATTATCTCGAGACGTGTTACGTACTGCAGTATGACATTGCCTCCTCCTGCATTCATGTTGTCCTCTATCTAAAGTGCAGTCATGACAGTTTTCTTCTCCATCGTGCACTAACCCAGAGATTCTAGTGATGATGCTGCGTCAGTGAAGACTACAACTGTTTGAAAAACTCTTCCCCTTCCACAGGTGTAGACGCTCCTTTTTAACACTCTGTGGATAGCTTCTAACTCGGCAAACCCATTCGCTCAAAGTTATCTACAGGGTTAAGACAATTCTGCTTTGCCAGTTTTCTCATGGAGAGTTCTTTTATCCCTTTAATTCACTTTTTAGGGCGCCTACGGCGCCGACCTTTTTCAAAAGCCCAACTAACTTGTCCTTGTTTGATCAATATGAAATATTAAACTTTCTGAAATGCACACAAAGTATTTTATAATAGGTGTGGTAGGGCGCCTATGGCGCCCCCTTTGTTTTAACCATCATCAAATCCTCTTTTTACATTGTTCCCTTTTTACAAAATTAAAATATCAGCGAAAACATTGACGTCATATAAGTTTTTTTTACAGCGCATATTTAATTTAAATCAGCGTGTATGATAACACACGTTAAATTAGTGTGTAGCATAACACATTTTAAATCTGTGTGTAGTATAACCAGTGGCATAGCTAGAACTTTTGCCGCCCGGGGCGGTCTCTAATTACCGCCCTTTTGGGGCCGTCCTTACATGACGTCACGCATGGGGGGTAGGGGTGACGGGAAGTCACACATTTGACGTCACATCAAAACGCGCAACTTTAAAAAAAAGTTCCACTTAAATATATGATTACCGACACTTTATTTAATGACGTTTTACAAGGCTTCACGCGTGCTATATTAGAGTGTAGATATTAAAAACATAGTTAAATGACACAAAATTGATTTGAAACATGCTCATTTTCAAATAGAAAATACGGCTTTAATTGGGGGTGGGGAGATTTGTAATGTCATATTGAAGAAGGGGTCTAAGTTTTTGCGACGACGTGTCACGAGGTGTCAGCCAAAATCGCGTGACGGCATTTCTGGACGGCCTTTCAAGTCAATCATATGATGGTTTTTATAAATTAATAAACATGAATAAATAATTGTAATTGAAACGAATTAAAGGTGGGGAACATTTTTACCATTGCATGCTCTATTTATGTAAGCAGTAATAAAAGAGGCCCCATAAGATGATATACCTACAGGTACACATTTATAAAAATTAGGGATTCGGATATTAACGATTAATTTCTCGATTAATCGTTAAAAAATGTAACGATTAAATTTTTTTAAATTACTTATAATGTACTGGAATTCAGAAAGTAAAATATTTCAGCCCATAAATATAAACTAATTTCCGGATGATTACAAGAACATTTTGGTTTTAAACTATTGACTGACGTGAATGTTCAAAATGTTGAACGTAATTGTGTCAATTGAGAGAAATTATTTGTGTTCCATGCAATGTTCCCTATAAGTCTAAGCTTCGTTGGCCGTGTGCAAAGTTGCAAAAACGTCCATTTTGTGTGCAATATTTCACAAAATGTGCTGCGCGGTGATTCTAAACTCCTGCGTGGCGTCGGTCAAATATCTTTGCAGCCACGCTGCTTAAAGGGAACATTGCTACCATGGCTGTAACACTTCGCTTACAAATCACCTGCAAACCAAACATCCATTACAGTATCAGAAACTTCAGCTGAGACAATCTAAAGCTATGTGAACGATTGTTCAGCTAGGCTGGTTATATTGTCGATAAGACCCGCTCAACACTTGAACCATATGTCAATACAATTGTCAATTTGCGTTGTTGGTTAAAAGATCACATATAAAGACGACATTCCAGTGTTAATTTGATTTTCGTCAAGTACGTTTAATAAATGCTACTTATGACACCATAAATGTCAATTTTTGGATTTAAACGAAAGTAACGACTAATTAATCGTTAATTTTTCTAAAGTTAACGACTAAATTTAAATTAATCGTTAACAGCCTTAACAAAAATACAAGGTACCTTTATTAAAGGCCACAAGAAAGTTATTTCTGGTGAAATGGCTGACAAGTACAAATCTCAGTGGGATCTTTTGGCTGTCGAATTTGAAAGGAGGTTCCAAGACTTCAAGAACCTAGAACCATTCTTCAATATTCTCAGTTCGCCTTTTAGTGTAGAAGCTGATTCAGCCCCAGAGGATATACAGTTAGAGCTGCTTGACCTACAAACAGATGTCACCTGAAGGAGAAGTTCAAGTCAGTTCTTCTGCTGAAGTTTTATGGATGTTTGCCAGCGGCAGCATTTCCACACTTAAAAACTTTGATGCCAAACTTTCGTCACTATTTGGGTCTACATACATCTGTGATCCAGATTTTTCTTGTATGAAAGTAAACAAGTCTAAGAACAGATCGATGTTGACTGACTGAAATTTTAGTGCAGTCATGCGAATCACAACCAACAAACTGGTTCAACAGTTCTAGAAGATTATACAAAATTGTGAACAGTTAAATACTTATTATTATTTGTAATTGTACTCTATGGTCAGCTTTTATGTAAATCAAGTCCCTACTTCTTCATAGGTATTATGACAGGTAACAATAAAGATTTGTTGAAATAATACTGAATAGTACAATCTTATTAGAAATTCTTATCAATCTTATCAAATTAGAAACTGTTTCAGATTTTATTATAAAATGTAACGTACATGTGTAATAGAGAGTGAATGTGAAATAAAATGAGAAATATATGGTTGTAATCATTAATTCATATTTTCACGTTGTAAATTATTGTAATTGAAGTAGACAAAGTATATAAGCGGACCGGCTATAACAATGAATTATTCAATGCGGCCCTCCGTAGAAAAGTTTGCCCACCCCTGAATTAAAGTAATATTTTCATCTTTTATTAAACACTGATTTCATAAAATTGAGTTATCAATTACGGATCGATCGATCATGTGTCCAACACAAAACACAACAAAGCATATTTTTAAAATAATAATCTATGTCTATGCAATGGTAGTATTTCAGAGAATTCATTAAAACAAGGAAAATGCTTGTAACAAATTTTAACACTTTTTCGTTATTTTTTTTAAAGAAGGTTTTGTCTGTGAGAGATGTTTGCTGACCCAAAAGAAAAAAATAAAATGTGGGTCAGAAGAAAAGAAGAGCAGGAGAAACATTACAACAAATCAGCCAGAATATACACACGTACACACTTCCAGCCAGAATATACACACGTACACACTTCCAGCCTGGAAGTAGAGTGTATATGCAGAAAGAATATAAAGGCTCTTGGCAGCCAGCAGTCGTCGTGTCAGCAGCAACGACGCCAAGGTCATACATTGTTAAGACTAACGATGGTATGACATACAGTCGAAACAATAACATGCTGAGACAGACATTTCGCGGAAGGAGAGGTGTGACAGATATTTTTGAGTATGACACACCAGAATTCAGTGGCGTAACTAGAACTTTTCCCGCCCGGGGTGGTCTCCAATATGCCGCCCTTTTTAGAGGCCGTCCATAAATGACGTCACCCACTGGTGGGGGGGGGGAGTCATACGTTTGTAACGAGGGGGGTGTTTAAGAAATGTGACGTCACGTCAAAACGCGCAACTTAAAATAAATTTCCACTTAAATATTTGATTACTGACACTTTATTTAATGACGTTTATGTGAAACGCGTGTTACGATATTAAAATGCAGCGTTACACTAAAACATACTTGAATGGCAAAAATTTAATTTGAAACATGCTCATTTTAAAACAGAAAATACTGCTTTTATGGGGGGGGGGTGGTTGGGGGTCAAAGCTTTGTGACGTCTTATTGAAGAAGGGGTCTAAGCTTTTATGACGACGTGTGACGAGGGGGGGGGGTAAAAAATCGGACAAAATAGTTTGATGTCATTTATGGACGGCCACATAGTCGATTATATTATGGTTTTTAAAAATTAATAAACATGAATAAATAATTGTAATTGAAACGAAGTAAATGTGGGGAGCATGTTTACCATTGTATGCCATATTTATGTAAGCAGTAATAAAAGAGGCCACATAAGATTATATACCTATAAATACACATTTATAAAAATACAAGATACCTTTTTTTAAAGGCCACAAGAAAGTTAAAGGTCGCAGGTCACATATGAGACAAAACATATTCTAAATTTACACACCAAAAAAAGAAAAAAATAACATTACTAGTATTTTATTTTGTATTTATAAATAAACTAGCGTATCACCCGTCAAAAATGACGGAAGTTTTCAAAATAAATACACATCAGATTAAAAAATAACGTAATACAGAACTTTCAATTATTTTATTTATTTTTATTTGATTCATTTATTATCATATTGAACAATTTTATGCGGAAAGTTCGAAAAGAGTTATATTTGGTGCAGTAATGTTTGGTGCGCACTATTGAACAAATCAGCAGTACATCCAAGAAGCATTACAACCATTACGGGAGTTATGTATGTTGAATGAATGTTGATGATTTATTTTTACAAACAAAGAAATTGTAAACATTAGTATGTAAACATATTTATACATTTAATTTCCTAGCTTTCATAATACAAAAATCGTGTATTATGCTATCAAAATTAAAATTATTTGTAATATCTTGTTCTATGAAATTAAAGCACATCTGGCAAAGTAAAAAGCTCTCCCTGAGATCAAAGATCCGGCTAATGCGCTCTCTAGCGATTTCGGTCTTTTTGTATGGTTGCGAGGCTTAGACGCTCACTGCAGACCTCCAAAGAAGAATCAATGCGCTAGAGATGAGATGTTTCAGAAAGATATTGAACATCTCCTACACAGCGCACATCACAAACGAAGCGGTCCGCAACACAATAAGTACTGTCATTGGCCCCTACTAGGACCTACTCACATCAATTAAGAAGAGGAAATTACGATGATACGGACACGTGACAATACTGGAGGTCTCGCAAAAAACATATTACAAGGCACAGTCCAGGGAGGAAGGAAAAGAGGCAGACAAAAGACGAGATGGGAGGACGATATCAAAGAGTGGACCGGCCTGTCATTCAGCGACTCTCAAAGGGCAGCACAGGACCGTGACAAATGGCGTGTGTTAGTGAGCAGTTCACGATGGTGCCCTAACGACCCAACAACGGGTTAAGGGATAGTTTAGTTCAGTTGAGTTCTATGAATAATATTGCAAGATTTTTGTCTTTACTCGCTCATTGTGGAACGAAGATAATTTTTTATCAACTTCAGTTTGGAGAACTCCTTTCACAACTTACGACACTGATAGCAATAGTTGAAAAACTTCATAGCAAATGCACAATGTTGGGTACAGAATTTTCCAATCTATACTGTTGAAATTTTTTTTAAAGATCAAGAGTGCCTTTCCCCCCGTTTTTCTAACATAATGCCTCTTCTTGTAGTGTAGGTACAGCCATAAAAACCTGGATCCTTTTTCTATCCATATTAAAGTGTTCTTTATCAATGTCAATAAAGTAATTTATTTGATGTTCAAATGATTCATTTAGTATTAGTAGGTGACATTTACGAATATTTTCTTGCAAGGACACGCAACTCATCAAAGCGTTATTTCTTTTCTTTTATAATTCTATTCATGTATAAAAACATTTCCCGTTTTACTTCTCGTTCTAAGATAGAACCACGTCTTCTGAATTTTCAATAATCATATTTTTTCTCCTTCTAGCTCGGCGTTCAGTTGATATCTCCATCTCTTCACAAATTGTTTGGCTGATATAACAGCATCTTGTATTAGAACATCTCTTTGTTCCATGCAATGGCTTTGCATTAATTTTGAAAAAAATGACGGATTCCCATAAATTGACATAACATAGAAGAGAAATAGATTGCATTGAATTAAGTAAAATTCCAGCATCTGATCTCGTTTTCCTAGTTGCTTTTTCAGATGTCAATTTTTCCAAGACGCTTGAAATTTTAACGTTTGTCTTTTTAGAAATTATTATGCCTATTGCCACAAACGGCATAATAATTTATAAAAAGACAAACTTTTAAATTTCAAGCGTCTTGGAAAAATTGACATCTGAAAGAACGCCACGTTTATTAACAGAGAAATTTGAATATATACATATTCTTGCCAGAAATCTTAATAATTTTACATAATTAGACGAATTCAAATTATTTACACATTACTTTAATTGGATAGGCGTAACATGCTTAATGAATAAACATGTTTTAATGAAAAACATAAATTATTTGTGCTACTTTAATGCAATGAAAACAAAATAAATTTAATTTTTAATGACTTACCTTACAATAATTTACTGCAAACTGAAACTTTAATATAAATTACTACTTGCAAGTTAAACACAATATTTGAACCACCACGCGCATCATTCTGCGAATGTAGAAATTGCATGTAAAAACTGTCGTGTCGATATTAATAGCACAGATTATTCGGCCCAGCGGTGATGTGTTTTTGGGGTAGTTTTCTTATAAATGGTCATCTTTGTCTAATACTACTTAGTTTTCCAAACAAATGGATACGTTTTTTGAGCGATTTAAAATTTTTGATCGGTTTTGCGTTAGTTATAATATCCACTATGTAAGCAAACAAATGTGCGAATCCGTTAATTAACACTCGAAATTAAGAATATATTGATTTCACCTTGGTTTTCCCGTTTCAAAAGAACAAGGGCGATTGTCGGAAATGGTTGTGCTTTTCAAATGCCCACAAATGCCGCCCCTAAATGAGTGCCACCCGGGGCGGACCACCCCCCAACGCCCCCCCCTAACTACACCACTGCCAGAATTAGAGCATGAAGAACACGCTCCCATCGTTGAAAGAAATGGGTCATCAGCAACGGTCGCTACTCAGCTTGCGAAGTCAGCAGCAACAACAAGATACGGGAGACGGGTGAAGCCACCAAAGAGATACCCAGACAAAGAGACATAAAGGTGTGCTGTGCTTTGAAAGACATTTTGAGATTCAGTGTTAGAGTTCATGTACTGAATTGTTCGATGTTTTTAATTGTAGCATTCTCTTATTGATAATCTGGGTCATTTATTTGTTTTTTGTTAGAAGGGAGATGTGAGAGACGTGTTGTTGTGTTTACATTGTATGAGAATGCAATGACTTGACCTAGTTTGAAACACGTGGTTTGTGAGGTGAACTGTAAGCGTGCCTGGTCAAGGACTGAGAGAATAGCTGGCTATAAATGTACGGTTCAAGAGGCAACCGGGGTTGATTGCATACGAGCTGCTTAGGTAGTTGATTGTACAGTTGATCACACTGAATTGTGTATAGTGATTAAAGACAGTTGTTAACCAGACCACAGTGTGTTAAAGATTTGTATCTTGAGTAGCCATAAGTTCTATTACATTGTCCATTAGTTCTAAAAAAAATTATTTTTTTTTATAAAATCGAGCTACCGACGGAGTACAATGCTCTACAGGCTGCAGGCATTCATGTGACAATAAACTCCTGCAAATAAAACCAGTAGTATTTTTTATATTCCATAGAGTATAAAAAAAGGAAAAAGAAAATGAGACTGATAAATTTGCTTTTCTTTAATTTAAACGTTTATATTACTGCTGATACTTGTAATTCGTAGAGATCTGACCGTTAATCAATGTTATTTTTTCAATGACTTCGTAAAAGCCGTAACCAGAGTCAGATATTTAGGCCATTTAAAGATTCGTTTCAACGGTATAAAATATGTTGGTTGTTGAAATTTCTATGTTTTTCATTATATCGTTCAATACATACTGTTAACAAACATGCATATTTTATAACATATTTTAAAAACACGTATACCGTTTTTCGTCAAGATTTTTCGTTTTGCTTCCTGAAAAATTAATTAAAATGCATCTAAATGATGGTAACCATCTCATAGTGATCCTAATATTCCCATTGTCCATGATGCGCCAAAACTCATACTGACATTCAGAGAAGGCATATTATAGAAACTATTAATTTGAATACTCGACAATATAAATTTTTTCTCACAATGTCTGAGCAAAACAAAAACAACAACACCAAAACAACAAAAACAAACAAACAAACGGTTGATTGACACTCACTCTTCCCTATGCTATGAAAATGTTTTCCAAATTAATTTTCTTATCAAACTATCATCCATCTTTCGATTCTTTTTACAGCATAAAGAAATGACGTAATCTATAGACAAAAATAATCTTATCTAAAGAATAAATAGCCTAATTAAACACCAAAATACTTCTCAGGGAAAACGGAACAGGAATTCAAAATGAAATACATGACGATGTAATGGTGGATTTGTATAGTTTCATTTAATTTCATCCTAAACCTTGGGCATCATGTAAACACGTGATGGCTATTCTAAAATGTCTAAGTAAACAGATGCAGGTGGTGCTGTAGATGCCTTGTCTAATAATATGCTTCTTTAGAGCTGTTAGTCATAGTTGCTAAGTTTTTAGTGCTACTGAGATATCAAGTAAGGTGTTCAATGTCGATGATTGACTTGTCTTTTATAGTAAAAGCCAAACATATATAACGGGTTACTCTGTTTTCTTTACACGGCGTGTAAACGCATTCGTAAATCTTTAAATTAACAGTTGTAACTCTGTTTACTCCGCCATCCGTCAGATCAGCTCAATCTAGAGCTTATTAAATACAATGAAAACCTAGTATTATATCTTTATCTTTCTCGTCCTGATTTGGCAACTAACTTATTTTGAGTTTAACAATACAAAAAAATCTCCAATAGCAAAAATGATGAAATTCATCTGCTAGGCCAGACTAAGGCGTTAAAATGCTACAGAAAAAAAGCAACCATATCACTTCACTGCATTATTAACTGTATTGTCTACCAGTACAAGCAGGCATTGAATACTAAATACCCGCTCACTTCTATTTCTTCTTCTTGTGAAAATTAAACGACGTCTTTTTTCTCTTTAACACAGCATTCACCTCCCAATGATCAAAGTCAACTTTAAAAAAAAATGGTATAAAGATGCATTTTGTTAAAATCGATCCTCTTATCTTATCTTAACTTATCTTATCTGTTTACAGACGCTCCTTCTATGCAGAAGATTATTGCGTCCTACGCTTATCTATGGTTTGTGTTTAGTCCTGCATTTCTATTAGAGATTTAAATGTTTATAAAGTGTTGGTTTTCCTGGTTTCTTCAGGCAACCCATTCCACGCCCGAATTCCGGACGAGAAGAACGAACATTTGTATGTGTTTGTTCTTGCATACGGAATAAGAAAGGTGTTTATATCCTTATGTCTATCTGAGGGTTGTATTAAGTTATCTTTGTGCTGTATTTCTAAATTAGAATTAATTGCTTTATGTATGATTACTACTTTGCTCTTGGTTCTTCTATCCTCTAGTGTTTCAAGGTTTAATGATTTAACTAATGGTGTTATTCTTGTCAGTTTTGAATATTATCCAGTAATGAATCTGGCTGCTCTTTTTTGAATTTGTTCTAGTTTATCAATGCTTTCTTTGGTGGATGGGTCCCATACAGAAGATGCATATTCTAGTACAGGCCTCACCAAAGTGAGGTAGCATTTTAGTTTTATATCTCTATTACATTTGTTAAAGTTTTTTTGTATAAAGCCTAAGGTTTTGTTTGATTTTTTAATAACTTCATTGACATTGGGATTCCATGATAGTTTCTCATTTATTAAGACTCCTAAGTATTTTGCATCTTTAATTTGGGTCAGTTCTTTTTCATGAATGTAATATTTTGAATTTATTTGTTTCTTTTTCTTTGTTACTCTTAACAGTTGACACTTTTCCTGGTGGAAAGACATACTCCAGTTAGTATCCCATTTTATCAATTCATCTAAGTCTTTTTGTAAAATGTTGCTATCTTGTTCTGATTTAACTGTTCTATAGATTATACAATCATCAGCAAATAACCTAACTTTTGTTCCTGTTGAGATGTTGTTGGGTAAATCATTTATATAAATTAAAAAGAGTAAGGGACCTAGCACAGTTCCTTGTGGAACTCCTGAGGTAACCTTTATTGGTGCAGATTTAGATCCATTAATTACTACAGTTTGCTCCCTGCCCAAAAGGAAGTCTTGGATCCAGTGATGTAAGGGACCTGAGATTCCAAAGTAGTTAATTTTTTTAAGAAAACTAAGTTGGTGAACTTTGTCAAATGCTTTTGAGAAATCTAGTAATATTGTGTCTATTGGATCATTATTGTCTAAGCCTTTTGATATTTCATCTATTAAACCTATTAATTGTGTTTCACATGATCTTTTTTTTCTAAAGCCGTGTTGATGTTGGCATAGGGCATAATATTTGTCTAGGTGGCCAACTATTTTACTATATATTATGTGTTCTAGTAATTTACAGGTGATACTAGTAAGTGGTACAGGTCTGTAATTACAGGGTCTGATTTATCACCTTTCTTAAAAAGTGGAGTTACGTTAGCTAATTTCCAATCCTGGGGCACTATACCCTGGTTTAGAGAGGCTTGAAAATAACTACAAGGATGGGGGGACAGTTCATTGCTTAGTTCTTTTAATAACCTTGCAGGCAATTCATCTGGGCCAGTGGCTTTGTTTATTTTTAAGTTTTTTAGGAGTGAATGTATACCTATCTCGTATACAGTTATGTTACCTATTTCTTCCATTTCATTTAAATTTATTGAAACTTCCTTGTCGCCTGAGGCAGATAATGATGATGCAAAATATGTGTTAAGGATATTAGCTTTAGTCTCATTATCATTATAGGTTTTATCATTTGAGCCTTTTAGTGTGGCTATTCCTGTAGGTTCCATTTTTTTAGATTAGATAAATGACCATAAGTTTTTATTGTTATCTTTAGAAATTAAATTGTTTATATATTCATTTTGGAGGTTTCGACTAAGTTTTTGTGTCAAGTGTTTAATATTTAAGTACTTTTTGTGTATCCTTTTTGATTTGGTAGCCTTAAATTTATTAAATAAGTTCTCTTTTTGTTTGCATAGCTTTTTAAATTTAAAATTGAACCAGCATTTGTTAATTTTATTTGATGTTAATTTTGTTGGAACATTCTCATCCATAATAGTTTTTAGATTTGTTTTTATTTATTTACAAATTTCTTCTACTTGACTATTTGTATTAAATTTACTTAGGAAATTTTGTTGGAAGTTAGCTGCTGATTGGTGTAGTTTTATGGAATTACATTTATTACAAAGATATATTATTCTTCTAGGTATCTTATTATTTTTAGTTTTTATTGTATTGGTGACTCTAACAATATCATGGCCGAACAGTCCAGGAATTATTTTATAGTCTAACACTGGTCATGGTATATTTGTTAGGAATAAATCTAGTGTTTTATTTTTCCTTGTACTATCTGTTCTAGGTTTAAGTTGTTTATAGTGTTTATAAAGTGTTCGTTAATGTCTTTATTAGTTTGATGGTTATCAATTGTATAGTTGTTTTTTTTTGCAGAATTTTTATTATTTTCTTTTATGAAATTTAATTGATTACAAAGATTCTACATGTATTCAAGGTTTGTATTCGGTGGTCTATATATACTGCCTACAATAAGTGATGTTGAGTTTGGTGTAACTATTTTACAAAAAACAGACTCTATATTACAATTTGATTGTGTAGTAATTTCTTCAGCTATGATATTTGATTTGATTGCAACAGCACTCTTCCATAATTGTCTGGTCTATCTTTTCTAAAAATAGTATAATTGTTGTTAAATATTTCTGAGTTATATATGTTGGGGTTCAACCAAGTTTCAGAGCCAGGAATGATGTCTTGTTCTTCTGTTTGTTTTAAGTAGCTCTAAATCTGGAATTTTATTTTTAATACTTTGGAAAATAATTATTAGTGTGTTAAGAATGTTTTGATTATTAGTATTATTGGATTTTTATGGTTATTTTTATGGGTTTGCGTGGAAGGTTTCATTTTATCTAGTGGGTTATTTATAATAGGATTAGCCAAAACACTGTAAGAGTTTGTGGTGATAAGGTCCCTATAGTTAAACAAATCTGAAATGATTTGGGGCCACCCACAATATATGCAGTGCCAAGAAGCATATTTATTTCTTAGGCTTATTAATATGTGCTTTGGTGTGTTGGTATGCAGGCATACTGTGTGGTACTATTCATTGCAGGTGTCACACTGGATGGCTCCTTGTTTGATAGTGCATGGGTATGGGTACCTAACACTAGTTAGGCAGCTGGGTAAAGCGTGGAACCCACAAAGCCGTGGCCTGTGAACATATCACTTGCCAACAGATCATCTGTCATGGTCTGTGGACGCAATTATCTTCTGCATAGAAGGAGCGTCTGTATAGATAAGATAAGATAAGATAGTGCATGTCTTAATACAAATTTGGCATTTAGATAATACTGGGCCTGGGTTAAGTTCTATGTCCCCGGAGAGGAGTAAAATTAAAATTAAGTGCTTTAGCCTATATCTACATATTTTATGTTTCCATTGTTTGAAGGTAATTTCCTTTATTGTGCTTAAGACAGAGGTGTAGTCAATGTGCTTTGTGTTGTGGTGGTTTGTAATTGTTGATATATTACTCTGATTTTTAGGATGTGTGCTGGTTGATGTTAATGCCTTTAGAAGTATTGTGGTTATTACTAAGATTAAGATTAAAATTCTCCTACTCGCACTGGACAGTGGGAAAATCTTAATATTGGTCCTTTTAGATCTTAGTGCAGCCTTTGACACCGTCGACCATCAAACATTGCTAAAAATCCTGGAAAAATATTTTGGGATTTCTGGCTCTGTTCTGGCTTGGTTTCAATCATAATTATCTAACAGATCACAGGTGCTATCATTAAATGGCTGTATCTCTCACAGAGCTGACTTGGTTTATGGTGTGCCTTGAGGCTCCGTTTTGTGTCCGGTTCTTTTCGTAATGTATACAAGGCCACTACTTCTACTGCTCGAAAAGCATTCAGTTAAAAGCCAATCATTTGCAGATGATACTCAGCTATACACTCACACTGATCCCTCTGATATTGACTCCACTGTCCAATTGATGCAGGAGTGCATTGGTGAGGTAAAGTCTTGGATGACTTTCAGCAAGCTCAAGCTGAATGACGATAAGACAGAAGCACTCCTATTCTGCAACAATAAATCACGCAGTACTTTGTCTCTTCCTAATTCTATTCAGGTGGCTAGTTCTGATATACTGTTCAAAACATCGACTAGGAATCTTGGCTACATTATTTCTGACAACATGTCTACCAACAACTTCATCAATCACATCTGTCGCTCTGCCTACACCGCCATTCGTCAGATCAGCTCATTCCGTCATTACTTAACAGTTAGTGCAACAAAAACTCTAGTCTGTGCTCTTGTTCTAGTCTCGCATTGATTATTGCAATTCTCTTCTGTCAGGTGCGCCAAAACAATGCATTGAAAAACTACAGAAAGTTCAAAATTCAGCTGCCAGACTAGTTCTTAAGGCAAAAAAACATGACCATGTTACTCCGCTACTTTACTCACTTCATTGGCTACCTATACAAGCTCGAATTGATTACAAACTGGCTGTTCTCTGTCACAACTTCTTTTCTGACTCATCTCCTTCCTATCTTACTGAACTTCTGTCGGTCTACTCACCCAGTCGTCAGCTACGCTCTTCTGCAGACACACGTATTCTCTGTGTTCCTAAGACACGAACTAAAACTTTTGGCGAAAGGTCATTCTCTTTTTGTGCAGCCAAACAATGGAATTCTCTACCATTACACATCCGTAGTATTCCAACTACCAAGTCCTTCAAGACTGAACTTAAGACGCATCTTTTCAAAATGTATTTACAAAATTAATGAAACAACATTTGTTTTAATGATTAGCGTAGCTTATGTGTAATGTACTGTCCTTTATGTTGTTATTATGGTATGAATGGTTATTTAATTATTATATGTATGTTATGATCTCCATGTAAAGCGCTGTGAGCCCGATTCTCCACTGGGATACAGCGCTATATAAATTATCAATTATTATTATTATTTTCGGGTTACACTAGTTTTAAAAAGGCAAGTCTTAAGATATTACTATTATTATTATTATACTATTTTGTTAAAGTGTGTTTATTTGTTCTAATTTAACTAAGTTCAATTAAATTTAACTTTGAATTTATAAATTTATGAATTCTACACCTAGTAATCTAAATTAATTTCAAGGTTTATTAATGCTTTATTTTATGTAAACAACAAAAATGGCCGCCTAACATAGGCTTTTTAGTATTAGATCTATATATTATGGAATATACAAAATAATGTTATTAAACAGCTAAAAAAATTATTATTTGGTTAATTAAATATTAGTTATGTGTTTTGAAAAGGATTTAGTATTATGAATTAGGAAAAATATGCGTAAATATACGAAAACTTAGCTCTAGAAGAAATACGTGACGCTCACAAACCGGAAAGTTATTTTGTTTAGGATTGGTAAAAAGACAAACATGATTGGAATTGGTGATATTATAAAAGGGGAGGGGGGTAAAAGAGAATATACTTTGAGGGACGCATTTTAACTTGTTTTTAATGGGTGCACCTTGAGGGAGTGTGGTTTAACTTTTATTTTGTAGATGTGCACTTTGAGAGGATTTGGTTCGACTTGTTTTTCGTAGAGATACAATTTTAAAGTTTGTTGTTAAATTTTTTATTGTTTGCAGACTTGCACTTTCAAGGTGTGTGGTTTAGACTACAGAATGCGAAACAGGGACGAAATGGGGCAGAAATGAAATTGAAAAGGATGGATTATCAAAACATATACATAATTCTTTCGTAAAATGTTAATTTCGACTAAGAATATCCAATTGTTAAGCTCGTTAGAAACGATATGAAGCTGACATTATTGATCTTCATAAGCTTGTTTAGCATCATCTGTAAACCAGGTAAAATGAATTTTTGAAAAATTAACATTTTAGAGCAATATTATATTCTTCTTACAGTTCAACAAAAAATGATGACGTCAGTACCTGAACTTTCCATCTCGTTAAGAAGCATCAACAAAGCAAACCAAAAAACAAACCCGTAAAAACAAAGTTTTTGACTATAAATCCCTTATATATGAGACATGACTAACAGTATTGATTATGTTCAAACGCGACAAACATTTACAGACTGAATCTGTCTTAACTCCCATTTGCTTTATAACCAGTGGGGGGATGGGGTGGGAGAGGGGAAAGGTCTGGTCACCGATCGCTGGACCGAGCTCAGCGTGACACTTAAAATGTAAACAAAAGCACACCGGTACATCGACGGATGGCGTAAACGCGCGAACTGAACTGTCACGTGGAAAAAAAACAATAACAAATTGTGAATTGAATTAACTACGTTGTATAGAGATAAACTGAAAAAGCATTAATTTAACTACGGTACGTTCGATCGATCTGAATTTTGATACGATGCATTGTTAGGTAACAAAAGTCCATGTGCCAAATGTCATCTCGATGGCATCACGGGAAGTGGGTCATTTTTTACTTTTATTTTTCTGCCCGACCGACGTACGAAGAGATGACGACAGACAGAGAGACAAGATTTCGTAGTTAATATAAGGGGTTTCAAAATGAATTTTAAAAATCAATGAACGGTTACCCTCTCCGCTAACACCGATTTCATTAATTGTTTATTTTGTTAAAAAATTATATTCATGTTTTGTATCTTATTTAAAAAGTTTTATGTTACGCTCGTTTGGTTTAGCCCCAGGCTGTGACATCGTTGTATGAGTCCTCATTTTACTGTTGTTATTATGAACTCCAGATCAAAACGACTTATTTTATCGATAAATATGCAGTTTTCTGAACTATACCTAAAATCTCGTCTACTATTAATTTTCCTCAAGCTAGAACATGTAAGGTCTTCATCATATCCATAAAATGTATTCGATGATTTGACAACTGCTTTACCACGATCCCGAGAACACGGCCGTGAGATCTGTATAACAATAAAATTAAACAGATTCCTTCTATATTGTGACAGAATTACGGAGAAAAAGAGGGCAAAAAGAAATACTTTTTTTTGAACAAGTCCAGCGAAAATTGGTACATTGACATATCAAGTCATTTCATTGATTTAGATATTACGGTAACGAGAAACAAATATAAACCCAAGAACGTCAATCTCTTACCTCCGGCTAAATGATTTGAAACCGGGGAGAATGTTGTTTTTTTATACTTTTCTTAACAAAATTTACCTTGAAGGTGATTTATTGACTGAGAGGTCTAAGGAACAAATTACACAAAGAATATTCGAGTGACTTTTGTGACTTGTGCAAGGTTATCTAAACGTTATCCTCTGAAGGAAAAGAAAACACGCTCGCCAGAAAAAGGATAAAATTAAAATAAAATAAACATCACATTCTTTTGTTCCTGCTCACAAATGAAAATTTTGTTTTTGTTTTACTGACATTTTCACTTTAATAGTATTTGTTACTTTAATAAAAAAAATTAGGGCTGTTAACGATTCATTTAAATTTAATCGTTAGCTTTTAAAAGATTAACGATTAATTAATCTTTAATTTCGATTAAAGATAAAAATTTAAATATGTATGATGTCATAAGTAACACTCATTAAACATTCTTGTTGAAAATCTAAATAACACTGGAATGTCTTCTTTATATTTAATCTTTTAACCAACTAAGCAAAAGACAAGTGTGTTGACATTATTTGGTTCAAGTAATAATGAGCGGGTCTAATTGACAATATAACCAGCCGAGCTGAACAATCATTCACACGGAACTGAGGTATGCAGAAAACGGTCTTGGCAAGGAATGAAATTATCGGATATCGGTGTTCATTAAGTTTCCATCGTCGTAGAGGGTTTTTAACGATTAATGGAGAAATTAATCGTTAATTTCCGCAGCCCTATGCAGAATATTTCCATTCAAATTCATTAAATGTGTGGATACTTTTTTCTTAAGGTCAAGGATTCCTAAACATTTTAGACAAATCGACTGTTGAGGAAGGAGAAATCTTCACGATGACCTGTGACTACCTTCGATTTGATTTTACAGAGAATGAATTCATTGATCGTGTATGGATGATAATTTTAAGTCGAGTGGGCGTTAACGAAACAAAGACAAGTTGGCTGTACAAGGTCGATCCATACATGGACGGGTGGACATACATTAGTGTAGGTTCCTTTTTTATCTATAAACTCTGTTGCACACGAGGCTAGGTTACCAATACCAGCTGATGTTTACTGAACAAGGGTTATGTTTATCGTGGTATATTTAAAACAACAAAACAAGAATGTGATGTTGTAAGTCCGTGACTTCAATAATGTGTCTAGACACGATAGTCTGTTTCATAGCTAAAACCGTCTCTATGTGTCTTCTGTTACAAACATCATCCAGCTAAGAGGAAAATATTTTTCAAAATGTCAAATCCCTAATATGGTGGACAAGGGGAAAATATGAGATGGATCATATGCATGTAAAGTCCATACAATGGTGAACACATGAAAAACGATAGATTTTTAAAATATATAATAATAATAATAATTCTGTGGCATTCGTCCATTCTCATGGGATGATGGCGTTTCCTCCTGCTCCTCTACCCCCTTCCCCTTTCTCCTGGCCCTTTTCTCCTCGCTCCTGGCTGTAAGGGAAGATTCCGCGACTTGAATGCCCTCCCGCACTTTTCCCCGCAAGGAGGTGCGCTCCACAGCAATGGTCTCCCACGTTTTATGGTCAATCTGCTCCAGAGTCATGTCTTTCATTGAAGCGCATGCAGGGGCGTCCTCTCTTCCGCATACCAGATGCCAGCTCGCCGTAAAGCAAGGCTCTTGGAATGCGCTCCGGGCTCATCCTACGGACATGTCCCAACCACCGCAGGCACCTCTCACTCAGAATTGAGTGCATGCTCAGCATATGACTCCTTCTGAGTACCTCGACATTTGTGATCTTATCCTGCCACTTGATTTGCAGAATCCTGTGTAATAATGTGTAATAATAATTAATAATAAATAAATTGATACTTTTTATGTGAGGCCCTTACAAGATTTGACACAGGGTAGAATGAGATTGACACCAAGCCAGGTGCACACAAAGGTAGACGCTGGGAACTCATGAGCTTTTCGGGTCAAAATAAGGGTAATCAAAATTATTATAATTGTAGTAATGCCTCACATCGGTGTTTTACCCAATTTTATTGCATTATACCTCAATTTCCTTAAACAATATATATATATATATATATATATATATATATATATATATATATATATATATATATATATATATATATATATATATATATATATATATATATATGTACTAAGTGACGATAAATCGCGATTAACCTAAGTAGCGATTACATAAATATGAACCCGAACGATTGGGACTTAACGGGATCGCACTGTATTTGTATCTGATCTGCAGCATTCCCTGACTTAATTTTATACTTGACACACAAATGTTTTAAATTCAAACTGTAGCACTGACGTAAGTGATTTTTCAATAACGTAATAAAAACGCAGAGAGTTAAATTAGAAAAAAAAATGTATACAGAATGCTCTCAGTGAAGGGAGAAGGGCCAGGAGAAAGGTCATGGGGGGCAGAGGAGCAGGAGTACACGCCATCGTCCAATGAGGACGGACGGTTGCCATACCATATATATATATATATATATATATATATATATATATATATATATATATATATATATATAAACGACTTAAAAAGAATTGCCATATTTTAAAAATCTTGTTTTTCTTGATTTCTTATAGTTGTGTCAGTGACGTTTGTTAATTGGAATGGTACACAAAGAAGTATGTATTTTTGTTTCTGACAACTTTGAAACAATAATTATGTTAATAATTTTTTTTTCTAAAGTTTTTCCCAACAACTAGAATCTGGGACGTTTCAGCGAGCATAGGGCCACACTACTACAAAGGAGAAAAAGAGAAGGTCAGGTTTTCCATTACAGTACTTGACACCATGATGGAGGACGCTGGGCGCTACACATGTGAAATTGAATTCCGCGACTATGAATATGATATGTATACAAAGAAACGCAGTGAGAATTTAAAAGGCAAGTCAAAGATATTAGTTTAAAAAATTATATAAAATTAGACAGAAATTAAATTTTACAATTTGATGCTTACACTTGGAAAAGCGTGCTGCTAAAAAAATGCAAAAAAACAGCTTCTAAAACTTTGTATTCCTAATTTAAAATTGTTAAGTAGCTATTAATGTGTAAGCAAAGTTGACAGGGATCTTTCAACATTATTAGTCTTTAGTCTGTCCTAAGCATTAACTTAAATTGATATTAGTATACTACAATATTAAATGCGCTTAACAATTTACAGTATATACTCGTTCTAAAGCCGAATTTTTTAGGGGGTGGGGGGAACAAAGTCTAGGGAAAAAGGTTGGGAGGTCGGCTTACGAGCGGTTCATAGGTGATTTCAGCAAATACATTGAACATCGGTGTTGTTATTGTAGATCATAAAGGTCCTTGTCTAAATTTTACAAGATTCAATTGCTCTACCAGAAGCTATAAAACATTAAATACTAATGTATTACCCGTCAAAAATGACGGAAGTTTTCAGTTGAAATCTATTTTTTTTTAAATGCAAGTTTTTAGGGCGCCTACGGCGCCGACCTTTTTCAAAAGCCCAACTAACTTGTCCTTGTTTGATAAATACGAAATATTAAACTTTCTGAAATGCACACAAAGTATTTTATAATAGGGGTTTTAGGGCGCCTAAGGCGCCCCCTTTGTTTTTTGACTTTATAATTAACAATCATCAAATCCTCTTTTTGCATTGTTGCCTTTTCAGAAATTAAAATATAAGCTGAAACAATGACGTCCTATAATTTTTTTTACAGCGCATCTTTAATTTGCACACCTTTTGATGCATTGGTGCAGTAATTTGGTGCGCTGCTTTCTTAAATTAGTATAGCGTTACATACACACATACACATGCACGCACGCACGCACGCACACACACACACACGCACACACACACACACAAAACACACACACACACAAACACACACACACACAGAAAGAGAGACGACGGAATTTATGTATATTAATATTTTGTGTACATTTCAGCAAGTTTAATATTTCGTTTTATCAAACATGGATAAGTTATTTATGTTAATTATCTATATTGATTTCCATTGTCTGTATTGATGTAAGTTAGGTGGCGCTGCGATCGATTTTGTATAAAAATATTATATGACGTAATTGTTTTATGTTTATATTTTAATTTTTCAAAAGAGAATGATGCACAAATAGAATTTGAGCTGACCCGCGGCGTAGCATACGCCGCTAATGATTTAGTGACGGGTTGTCTGTATGTATGTATGGAAAAATGCACACAAAGTATTTCATAATAATTATAAATCTTCAAATCCTATTTGTACATCGTTCCTTTTCAAAAATTAAAATATAAGCATAAAACAATGACTTCATATAATATTTTTATACAATCAATACAGACAACGGGAATCAATATAAATAATTAACATAAGTAACTTATCCGTGTTTGATAAATACGAAATATTAAACTTGCTGAAATGTACACAAATTATTTCATAACTAGGTTGTGCCGCGGGGCCGTGGCGCCTGCGGCGCCCACTTTTTTTAGGGCGCCTGAGGCGCCCATCTTTTTCAAAAGCCCATCTAACTTGTTCTTGTTTGATAAATACGAAATATTAAAATTTCTGAAATGTACACAAAGTATTTTATAATGTGGGTTGTAGGGCGCCTATGGCGCCCACTTTGTTTTTTATCAAAAGCCCAAGTAACTTATCCTTGTTTGATAAATACGAAATATTATTAAACTTCCTGGAATGTACAGAAAGTATTTTATAATTAAACATCATCAAATCCTCTTTTTAAATCATTTATATTAAATCGTGGTGTCTGTTTGTTTGAACCGTTATTGCTTGCTTGCTTGATTGTCGGTCGCCAAAACTTTGGATCAATTTTTATCCCACTTCCTCGTCAGCTAGCGAGCTGAAATTTAGCAGGCAGTTTCGTGGCAAGGATAAAAACTATGTATCAAATTTTCAGATCGATCGCATGTACTGTAATTAAATTATTGAATTTTTAGATCATTTTATTTATTCCTTGGTATCATGTTATTTTTTGAGATAGAGTGTCGCGATGCGTATTATATTGAACAACCTTTCTGTCGCGCAATAAGGTGCGTATTTTATTGACAATACTTTTTATAAACATATTCCTGATCGGTGCGCATTATCTTAAACATGTTTTACTACACAACTGTAATTTTGTATTTTGGATGGTCTTGCGCTGCTTATTATAATTAACATTCTTTTAGTTACGTCTAGTACATAAAGGATTTATAGTCAAAAACTTGTTTTTTTACTGGTTTTTTATTAAATCATTTATATTAACTCGTTGTGTCAGTTTACACCCTTGCTTCCTTGCTTGCTTGATTGTCTGTCGCCAAAATTTTGGATCGATTTTTAACCCACTTCCTTGTAAGCTAGCGATCTGAAATTTTGCCGGCAGACTCGTGCCGATGATAAAAACTGTGCATCAAAATTTCAGATCGATCGCATGTACTGTAATTAAATTATTGAGTGTCGCGATGCGTATTATATTGAACAACCTTTCTGTCGCGCAATAAGGTGCGTATTTTATTGAAAACACTTTTTATAAACATATTCCTGATCGGTCCGCATTATAGTAAACATTTTTTACGACACAACTACAATTTTGTATTTTTGGATGGTCTGCCGCTGCGTATTATAATGAACATTCTTTTAGTTACGTCTCGTACATATAGGATTTATAGTCAAAAACTTTTTTTTTACGTTTTTTTAAATTACATTGCTCCCTTTTCCAAAATTAAAATATGTGCTAAAAATTGATGTCATATAATATTTTTTACAGCCCATCTTTAATTTATAATCATTTTGCGCACCGATGCACACCTTGTATTTTAAAATATAAGATCAAACAATTACGTCATATACAATTATTTTAATGTGCTAATCACCACACGATTTTTTAACTGCCATAGACTTTTGTACATCGTTGCTCAGCGTTCCATATCCAATGAATGAGTGAGTGAGTGAGTGACTTGGACTATTATATTATATACTAGTGTATTACCCGTCAAATATCACGGAGGTTTTCAAAGTGGATATATTTCAGCTTTTGTAATTGTCCCTTTTGCCTGAAAGCCGCATAGTAAATAATCAGAAAATGTAGAGACCAAGAGAGAAAATTAAATCTCTTTTCCATATTGAACAATTTTATGCGGACATTTGAAAATCGCGTATTTTCTGGGTTGTTTTTTTTTGCAGTATTTTTTTTCAGCGCTATTTTTTTAGCGGTGCACAATCTTAAGGTAATCGTATATAAAATTTAATTTGCAAGTTTTAGGAATTCTAATAAACGTTTTCATTATTGTCAAGTCAGCACCCCTTCCCGTGCTATATAAAAAGCAAAGATTTTTCATTCGAAATTAGTCTAAGACGCATTAAAATATTACATGTAAAAAAACAATAAAAAAAACTATTGTGGGGAGGAGTCCGATTTTTAAATATGTTAATTTTTTAAACATACTAATATGCAATCTCAAAGTGTATAAAATAAAAACAAATGCTAAACTGAAGCATAAGTTGGCAAATTTCATTTGCAGTAATAAATAATAGCTTTGTAGTTCAAAACGTATCGAAACTCGACTACCAAACGACAACCAATTGTAAATTTCATGAACAGAAAATCGAATGTTATATATTAATATAGAAAATTAAATTTATAATTAAGGGGTCGTCCATAAATGACGTAACGCTCCTAGGGGGGGAGGGGGTCAAAATTGTGTGACGGTGCGTGACGAGGGGGAGGGAGGGGGGTTGAAGAAATGTGACGTCACATCGAAAGAATAACTTTAAATAAAACTTCCATTGAAATATTTGGTGGCTTACAATTTATTTAATGCCTTTTTAAAAAATATAATCAGTGCTTCTCAATGTGCCGGTCGCTAGGCCATCAGACGCTGGTTGACGTAAGCTATCAAGAGACGAAAATTAAATCTAATTATAATCCTTAAGTTTGAGAACTCACAAGATAACGTATGAAATTGTTACACTGTGTCGTTCAAGACTCGTTTGATGTTGACATCAAAGCATTTGTGATGTAATCGCAGCTCCGTCGGCGAACATTTTTGCCCGTTACCCCAAAATATACAAGTTTATATGTGCGTTACCCCCCCCCAACCCCCAGACTCTAGGTACTGCTCACATGATTCGGGGATTTCGGGGGAGCGTCGTTAGCCCCCCTCCCCCGAAAATGCTACTGGTGAGTTTTACAAGCATGAAAAATGTCTAAAAATGATTTGAATAGGATTATGTGTAGATATTTTAAGTCAAAACGACACGGAATATCCGTAAAGGGGTGGAATCTATTTGATAGAATTATAAACGTTTTAAGTTTGATATAATTGTTCGGTTGGTTTTTGGTCAAACGCCCCTGGCCATTCTAGATATAATGATAAATGAGCCCATTTAAAAGTTGTCAAGTATTCATTAGCTTTATTTAATGCATCAAATTCTTGACATCGCAATTCGAGAGATGAGAGGAGCACAAAACAACTTTCCTTCTTAGCTCCGTTTTTAAGGCATTAATTTTAAATATCACAGAAAGGATACTTGCTACAGTCAAGTCATGTGGATTAAGATTATTGTCACTCGTGTCAATATAAATGAAAGTAGGGTGGATTTAGGTGTTTTCGTATAGTACGTAGGTAAGAAATCTACATAGTTGTCAAATTTTAAAAAAAATTCATTTTCTGGAATGAACCGGTTCAATAGTGGGCATATGTTCCAAGCGTTCACGTACACGTGATGTATTTTAATATATCTAGTGGATTGCAGTGGATGTTATATGTCACAAATGAGTCTGCATTACCCCCAAGAATTCCCTTTTGACCCCAGATGAGGTTATTTACCACTGTTCGCCGATTTCTTTCTTACGGGATGCCCGTCAGTCAATTGAGGGATTTTTAAAAAAATACATTTTAAAAATATCATTTAAAAATATTTTTTTCTAAACAAAGACGTTAACCGTGATGATTAATAGCCAATGTTTAATTTGTGTTCATTAAAATTAAATATAATCTAAGGATGTTAACACAGTTCGTTTTTTGAAGGCCGGTTAAACGTTTTGAAAAAAAATGCTTCACGCGGGTTACGATATTACAATGTAGACCTTCACTAAATAAATAATAAATACTTAAACGAGAATAAAACTGATTTGAAACATACTTATTTTTAAATAGAAACTAAGGTCAAAGCTTTGTGACGTATTTTTAGAGGGGGGGGGGTCTAACTTTTTGTGACGACCTGTGACGAGGGGAGGGGGTAAAAAATCGGCCGAAATTGCGTGACGTCATTTATGGACGGGCCCTAATATTGACATGGACACATACACAAAAAAACGGACATTTAATACAAAAAATAATAATATTTATCAAATAAAACATGGCTCTTTTTGTTTCGTTCCCTTCACAAATTAAAAAAAGCTCAAATAATGACGTCACGTCACAATATTTTATGGCTAGAAACACATTTTGTTAATCTCGAACACAACATATTTACTCCTCTATTTTCATTTTTTTATCGGGAGTTACCTCGCATAGTGTCACGGACAGACGTGACATTGCAAATTATATAGTTTTATATATAAATAACTCAAATCCTATTTGTACATCGTTCGTTTCCAAAAATTAAAATATAAGCATAAAACAATGACATCATATAATATTTTTATGCAATCCAAACAGACAACGGGAATCAATATACATAATTAACATAAGTAACTTATCAATGTTTGATAAATACGAAATATTAAACTTGCTGAAATGTACACAAAATATTTTATAATAATTATAAATCCTCAAATCCTATTTTTACAACGTTCCCTTTTCAAAAATTATAAAATAAGCATAAAACAATGACGTCATTTAATATTTCTATACAAAATCGATCGCAGCGCCACCTAACATAACCTAAAAATATTATATGACGTCATATCCGTTACATCCACACATAAATACATACATACAGACGACGGGAATTATGTATATTGATATGCGCTTACCTTATTTATTCATTTTATTTATTTTTGTTAATGTTTTAATAAATTGTTTTACAAATTTTCTTTTCTAATACAAATTTTAATTTACATGCTTTCGCCACTGTTTACCAAAGAAACACAAATACCGTAAACTTTTGCCCAACAAAGAGCACAAAGACAAAGATAGGTAGTACACAGTAGTAAGAAATAGAAAGAAAAGAATTATACAAAGAGTGGGTGGTACCCAGGGGCGGATTAAGACGGCAGGGGGCCCCTGGCTGCAATTCAAACTGGAGCCCAGTCCAGCCTGTGTCCTGTTAAATAAAATGAATGATAGCAGCTAATATAATACTTTAAATTGTAAGCAGTGTGAAAAAATGAAAAAAAATTAAATAGAAGTCAATTTAATTAATATAAAATTATATGAATCCAATATTTATTAAAATATTTATTATTATTGATTTCAACCCAAAACTTTTGTTTGTGAACTTTTCAGTCAGTAAAGCTAAGAGAGCTTACAAGTTTCTTTCCATTGCTCATTAGAGTATATTAGTCTTTGTTGTCCCATGCAACTTCTGACTTCATTTTTTATAAGTTCTTTTCAACTTTCAACTTTGAAAATGATCGTTCTCAGCTGCAGTTAGATATCGTCGTTGAGAGATAAATGCGAAGTGTGATGTGTGCATATGGAAAGGAATGTGCAAAATTCAGCTAATTGAAAAACAGCAATTTTTTTTTAGCTCTATGCATGTGTATTGAGTTTCGCATTGTGCTACTTCCTGTTCCTGACCCTGAACCTAGGTATGGACAATAACTGTTTAAGAGTTCTGATAATTGGACTAATTCTGAAGGAAATAACTTGAATAGTCTATCATTAACTTGGCTGCTGCCAAACGGATGGCGTCATTGCTGAGCTCACTTAGGTTTGTAAGAAAGCTGAATTCCTCACGGATGTCTTTATATAAGTCTAACCAATTTTGGAGAACTGAAGAGAGTCAATGAATATTAGAAATGCCTCAACTTATTTTTTTGTCTCGGTAAAATACGGTTTCTAGTGATAGCCCTTCATCAAACTAAAACTTTCACATTTTTTTATCGTATTGAAGATTGTTTATACTCTTTTTCCATGGACTTGTCCTTTCCCTTTTCTTCATACGAATCAAATTCAGAACGGTGCTTTTTAAGAAACTCAAGAACTGTAATCGTGTGTGGTCGAGAACTGAGAGAGAATGGATGGCAATAAATGTAAGTTTCTTGAGTTGAAACAAGGATTTTATTGTATGGATTGATTAAAGACAGTTGATACCCAGACCACAAATTGTTGAAGTCTTGTTCCTTGACTTTCAATTTCTATTACATGGTGTCAGAAGTGGAATCTCAAGACTATTAGAAGTACTTACGCCAAAAGTTCTATTACATGGTGTCAGAGGGACAGACTCCACCATCCACAACCACTGGAACTAAATGGAAACATTGCTGACCACTGGAAGAGATTTAAGCAGTCCTTCCAGAAATACAAGATAGCCAGTGGACTCGACACAAAAAGCAAAGAAGTGCAGAACATGACACTGCTGCATGTAATAGGCCAGGAAGCAATAGAAGTGTACAATACATTCCAATGGACTGGACAGGGATGTGACGATTGTGACACGAATTTTATTTCAGTGAAGTGTTTGTTAAGAAAATTCGAGAGTTAGTGTTTGGCACGAAAGAATTTTACAGTCAAGAGACACATGTTTTTTTTTCCAGAAATCAAGGTGAGTGAGAAAGTTTCAATAATTTCGTAACAGACTTGAAACTTAAAGCTGAGTCTTGTGATTTTGAAAATTTGACAGATTTGCTGATAAAGGATAGAATTGTGGCTGGGAGTGAAAAATAAATACCCCAGGGCTAGATTACTGTGCGAAATAGACATGAATTTAAACAAAGCTGAAATTAAATGCAGAGCGGCTGAAACAACGGAATGGCAACTCAAAACTTTGAATGAAGAAAAAAATGTGCAGGCAGTGAATTAGTCAACACGTCAACATGTCAATCAAGCTGTGTCAAACTTACTCAGTAGTTCCAGTATTCAAAGGTATTTTAGGTATCTCGTTGAGCGAAACAGTTATTTTCTTGCCATGGAATGCTAGGCCACGAATAAAAAGAAATTATATAACGCTTGCAGCGGGTTACGCACTTTTTAAATCCCTTATATTAACTTCACCGCCGTCTCTCTCTGTCTCTCTGTCTTGGGCAAGCGGAAAAACAAAAGTAAAAAATGACCCACTTTCCGTGAAGCCATCGAGCTGAAATTTGGCACATGGACCCGTGTTACCAAACAAAGCATGGTATAAAAATTACAGATCGATCGAGCGTACCGTAATTAAATTAATCCATTTTTAGTTTATCTTTATAAAACTATATGTAGAAGTCGCTATTGTTTACATTTTACGGTCACTTGACTTCACGCCAGCCATCGGTGAACACATCTCGTGTTATAACCAGGTGTACCGGCGTGCTTTTGTTTACATTTTACGTGTCACGCTGAGCTCGGTCCAGCGATCGGTGACCAGACCTTTCCCCTCTCCCACCCATCCCCCAAGGGGTTATAAAGCAAAGGGAAGTTAAGACAGATTCAGATGTAAATGTTTGTCGCGTTTGAACATAATCAATACTTTTAGTTATGTCTCGTATATAAGGGATTTATAGTTAAAAACTTTGTTTTTACGTGTTTGTTTTATTGTGCTATTCTCTTCCAAAAGAAGGGGGTCGGCTATTGAACGAAAGGGCTATAGAACGAGTGTATATGGTATTATTATTTTTTCACCAATGTTTATGTCAATATAAACATTTTACTTAACATTAATTTTGACCTCCACTCAAAAAGAATAAATAAATACATAAATAATTTATAGAAAATACTAAATGTTACAAATTATGAAAGGATCAAAATTTATACAATAAAATAGAAATACGTTGTTCTTTACAGTAACGAAGTCAACCTACCAAAAGCCAGCATGTAAGTAGACGTCATAAACTGTGGTACTGATTGGCTTCTTCATTAATAGGAGCTCAACGTCATGGTCGTCATTTAATGGATTTGCTTAATTATCGAAATTATAATACACAAATTAAATGATAGACTTTTTCAAAAAAGATTACATAAATCGGCAAGGACTTTTGTAGTTTTGTAAAATTCCTATTTCATTAATTCTTTAAAGTTCAATGACTTGCTTCTTCCATGCCATAAGTTAATTTCTCCCATCGCTACAGTCTCATTTCTTCCATCGCAACAGTCTTATATCTTCCATTGCATCAGTTTCATTTGTTCAACTACCACAGACACATTTTTGTCCATTGCCACAGTCTCATTATTTACAATGCAATATTTTGTTCATCGACAAATTCTCATTTATTCCCTTTCCATTGTCGCAAATATTTAATTGGCATAGTCTCATTTCTTCTGTTGCAATAGTCCTATTTTTTTAATTTCCAAGCTTCTCTCATTTGTTCCTACATGCCCAGTCACAGTTCATTAAATGGCATAGTCTTATTTCTACCATCGGCATTGTCTCTTTCTTTCCATTGGTGCAATTTCAATTTTTCTATTTGCATTGTCTTATTCTTAACAAGAGAATGCAGTTTTAAACTTATTGAAATTAAAAAATGCAATACCTCCTTACTCGTAGAGTCTCACTTCTACCATTAAAACAGTTTTATTTTACACCGTTAAAACTTTTTTCCTTCTATAGACAACACTTACTTCCCAAAATCAACATATTTTTATGTGTAATAATTATGAATTTTTTAAATCCTTTATATTAACTCTCGTTGTTTGATTGATTGCCGCAAACACTTTGGATTGAATTTTAACCCACTTACCCGTATGCTAGTGAGCTGAAATTTTGCAGGTAGACTCGTGGGGACGATAAAAATGATCTATCTACATTTCAGATTGATCGAATGTACTGTAATTAATGTAGCAATTAAATTTGTGTGCTAGACTGTCGTGGTGTGTATTGTACTGAACAAACTTTTTAATATTTTCCTGTCGCACGGTGAAGTGCGTATTTTATGACCATAATTTTTTTAACATATTCCTGATCTGTAAATGTTTATGCTAGTCTTTCGCGCAGGCCGCATTATATTAAACATGTCTTTATAACCCTTTTCCCGTGATCAAATCGATCTGAAATCTAGCCGGCAGACTGTAGTTTTTTTGTTTTTTTTGTACTATAAATCCTTTATATATGAGACATAACTAAAATTTATGGATTTTGGGAATTATCGTTCAATTTGTATTAAAATGAACATATTTTTAGTTATGTCTCGTATGTAAAGGATTTATAGTAAAAAACTTTGTCATATAGGTTTTTAAAAAAATAAAAATATTTCTGGCTTTCTCTTGCCATAGATTTTTAAAATTGATGCTGTCTAAAAATGGCATTTGCAAAGATTTTGTTTATTTTTTATTTTCATATAATTTGTCTATTGCGTTTGTTTTCATAATCTTTTAGATACAAGAAGGACCACACCGACATCGACATGTATGTAAAAAAGCTTTTTTAAATTTTTATTTACAAACCATCAAATAGAGGACATTTATTTATCTAAAGAAGCGTTTCGGGTTTGAGGATATGAGTTCATCTGATTTTAAGTCGCCATATTCTCATATATTCTACCAATATCAAACTAGAATTGTTCAACTTAATGAGAGTAACAAGTAAAAATACTATTATAATTAAACTAGGGGTTGTAGGGCGCCTACGGCACCCACTATTTTCAAAAGCCCAAGTAACTTATCCTTGTTTGATAAATACGAAATATTAAACTTCCTGAAATATACACATTTATAAATCCTCCAATCCTCTTTTTAAATCGTTCCCCTTTCCAAAAATAAAATCTAAGCTAAAAATGACGTCGTATATATTTTTTTACGGTGATAAACACCACTTGCTTTTTTAACTGCTATGGGCTATTGTACTATTTCAAAAATAATCTTTAATTCATAATTATTATTTTGCACGGTTCCGTGACAAACGCGCGCAAGACAATCGCGCACACGACAAACGCGCACAGACAATTCCGCAATGACACAAATGCGCACAGGACAAACGCGAACTCCGATAGTTGCGCACACGGACAATGGCGCACACCGATAAATGCGGACACCGACAATCGCGCACAGGGATAAATGCGAACGGCTATATAAGCTCACAGTGACAAACGCGCAGATGGTAAATTTTAATTTGATAATTTTAAGAATATAATGGGTTCAGTTGGTATTTAGCATAAATACTGCATTGTATTTTTATATACTAATTTATTATAATAGTTGAATGTAAAAAAATAATATTGTTTATTAAACTTAAAATTTATATTTGGGAAATAATATTGTTTATTTTCGAATGTGTCAGAAATTCTCGATTCTGAATGTTTTCTATTTGTTAATCTATGTTGTTTATTTATTTATTTATTTTTTTTAATGCAAGGAAGTGTTTTTCGTCTTTGCGCATTGTAAAAAGTTTTTGTTGTATCTGATTTCATTAAGTTACATTCTTAATATTTCTTATCGGTCTCGGAAACAACTCCTATGCCTATACAGAAGATTTTTGCGTCCTATGTTTTGCTAAGAACGTATTGGCAAGAAACGCAGTGTTCACAGTAATCACATGCCATGTCTATAAGGGAGAACACTATTTTATTTTGGAATGGCCAAAAAAGCTATTGTATAGGCATAATATTAATACTTTTTGCAAATAGTTCAAAATAAGAATATTTATAAAAGCTAGAAATGCATATAGTCTATAAGAATAGAAGTGGCAATGCTTGAAGTTTTCATTTTCTTAAGGTATTTGACTAATCGGCATTGAAGTACCCTTTTGAAAAATTTTAATTAGTACAATAAACAAGCATCAACATTTCTTTGATGTTTTCTTCTTTCGACACCTCTTTTAAATATAAACAGTAGATTTATCATGTTGTGTAAATAATACTTGTAATTTTAGTAGCCTATTCTTAGTTATTTATATTAATAGTAACACTAGTAGACTATTACCTTATTAAGGGTCTGATTATGAATATTTTGATATTGACACAAATCTTTTTCAATTGTTAAGGCAGTCAAGCTTTAAACTACCATATGCAAAATTTAAGGCTATTTCTATTACCTTTATCATCATTTCCAAAAATTATCAGATTTCCTTCTGTCAAACGTATTTATTCAGATCTAGTAACTCATTAAGCACCAGTGATCCAGTGCTTCCATATTAACCTTTTACTTTTTCTTGAAAATATGAAGTACAAAAATATATCCATGCACTCATCAACATGATATAATTTTTAAGTGCTGACTAGAGAGTATTATAACAGTAAATAACTATGGTTGGCTTAAAAATGTAAAGCATTCACACAGTGTATACACAATATAATGTGAGAAATCAGGAGATTTTTTAAAATATGAAACTTGGTTTGGTCTTATCAACTTTTTCTTTTGAAGAAATTAATGGAAACCTTGTCTTTATAAATTGTATATATTTTAGTTCAATAATACTAAGTAACCTCCTAAATGATGCTCGTAGAGTGCTAAACAAATTGATTATAAAAGATGCAACATTTCAATACTATTTTATTTTAATTTTATTTTTTTACAAGTTTTTCTTATAATATAGGTAATAAAAGTATTCATCATTGTTTTGTTGTTGTTTTTTTTTGTTCTGTAAATAAGCAAATTTTTTTGTATTTTAAAGAGCAAAAGGTAGAGATATTAAAAACCCAAAAAGGTTAAAATTTGTCACTTTGTTTTCTTGAAAATTTCATTACTTAGCTAGGAGAATGAAAAATTATTATTTAGTTACAATATTTTATCCTTGTAAAACTTTTACACTCCAGTTTTGTAGAAATAATTTTCAATAGCTTCATCATTTAAAATATTAAATTTAGGAACACTAAACAGACATACTTAAATGTAATTTTAACTTCAACTAATTTTTTGAACATCTATGATTGACCAATGTTTTCCATTAATAAGTTAAATTTTGTTATATTTTATTAGTCGACTTGGCAATATAAAATAATTTGTATTTTTTTATAATAATATCTAATATAGGCTTAAAATATACATAATATAAAATAACACATCATTTTGAAAAAAACATATGTATAAATAAGCTTTACCAAAAAAATAAATCATCCTTCTAACCTCTATAGAACTGGAGTTATTGTTATAATGTTTTGTTTGCTTTTTTAAACCCACCTTTACTTATTTATATGTGTCTTTAAATTTGAAACCTTGTGAAATATTATACCATCTTTTTTATTTCAAAAGATTATGTTACAAAATTGTCAGATCATATGCTCAATGCAAAATACAACACAATGAAAAATTAAGACTTCCACTTTCAATAAACATACTTATTTTAATGTTATTTTTTTATAGAGTGGTATAGAAAAAAAAACTTCAATGAATTTCTTTTTTTTTCAAATAAAAGCCTTTAATAAATGCCAAAACAAAACAAATAAGGTGATAATTGTATTTTAATTAAGCTACAGTTAAATTTAAAGCAATGATAAAACTTAAAAAGGTAGTAGTTTGATTTTTTAAAAATAATTTTAACTTTTATTGATCAATGCATGCAATAATAATCCCACCATCCTAATCACTACTATTAAGATTAAAATAAAAAGAGAAAATTATTATAAATATTTTTCTGTTAAAGTTAATGAAGATACTTGAAGATATTCTCCACAGCATGTTAAGAGTAGATTGCACTTTGGAGATGATGAGTTGAAATAATGTGTTTGCTTTTATGACTAGGTCAACTGATACTACCCCTACAATTAATTTACTTTAAATAAGTGTCAACTTACTGGCTGATTCATATTTTCATTTTTAATACATGGACATTGTTCAGTCGGCTTACAAGAAATCAGGATTTTATTAGTATAATAATAATTACATATGTATATCAATACATGTAAATAGATTTTTAATATAGGCATATTACTTATTTATAATTATATTCATATCTAAATTTTTATCTAACAGTAAACTTTTAAATATTATTTTTCAATCTCATTATCATTAAGTAAAGACTGATTTTTAGTAAAGTTGTTCTTCTCTTACTTTAACTATAAGACTATATTATAAGCATAGTAATAGTAGAAATACTAATAGTGACTATAAAAAGCCAAACGGTGTCAATCATTGTGTTTGTGATCAGATTAACTGTACCTGTAATTGTGAAAAGTTTGCAGACTCTAATTCTAATTTAACATGGTTACGGCTACGGTAATTGAAGTGGTAACATGTATGACTCTATTACTATATTTAACTATATCAAAATACATGTATCATGCATTGATATTTTTTTATGGTACACAAAAAAAGACTGGAAAGGTGAAGACAGTATAGTAATAGTATGAGTATTAGTATAAAATCAAAGCATTTATCATTTATTCATTTAGAGTCAGAGTATTTAAGTTCATTAACTTTCCTTATTTTCTCAGTAAATATTTTCCCTCGAACTCGATCTATTATTTTTTCATAATTCTTTTTAAAGGTAAATACATCATCTGTGTTGTCTCATACATAATTATCAGTTCATTTTGCTCTCCTCCACCGACTACTATGCTTATAATTAGTTGCTATCAAACTAAATTATTAGATTTAAATATATTTTAAAGTAAATAATATATATATAAATTTCAATTTGCGCGTTTGTCACTGTGCGCTTATATAGCCGTTCGCATTTATCCCTGTGCGCGATTGTCGGTGTCCGCAATTGTCGGTGTGCGCCATTGTCCGTGTGCGCAACTATCGGTGTTCGCGTTTGTCCTGTGCGCATTAGTGTCATTGCGGAATTGTCTGTGCGCATTTTTCGTGTGCACGATTGTCTTGTGCGCATATGTCTGGTCACCATTTTGCACACCTCCTGATGCACACATTGTATATTCAAATATAAGCTCAAACAATGACGTTAGGATAGCGTTAAGGATCCATCCAGTGACTTGGGCTTTTATATATTATGTATACCAGGGGATGGCGCCCACTTTTTTCAAACTCCAAATAACTTATCAGTGTTTGATAAATACGGAATATTAAACTTCCTGAAATGTACACAAAGTATTTTATAATTATAAATCCTCAAATCCTCTTTTTACATCGTTCCCATTTCCAAAATTAAAATATAAGCTAAAACAATGACGTCATAGCGTTACGGATCCATCTATTCAGTGAGTGAGTGAGTGACTTGGTCTTTTATCATCAACATACATAATTTGCAATGTATTTCACGTCCCGTCTGTCATGTCATTCAGTCCCGGCCGTGACGCTAATAATTTTAGAAAGCGCGTACCAAATTACTGCACCAAAAATAACTCTTTCCAAACGTTCCGCATAAAATTGTTCAATATGAAAATAAATGAATGAAATAAAAATAAATAGACTAAATGAAAGTTCTGTTTACATTAAATTTTATTCTGATGTGTATTTTTTCCCAATAAATAGATTTCAGCTGAAATGTATTTATTTTTAAAACTTTCGTCATTTTTGACGGGTAATACACTAGTTTTGTTTATAATATTTAATTTATAATTATTTTGCACACCTCCTGATGCACACCTTGCATTAAAATATAAGCTCAATCAATGATGTTACAGCCTTACGGATCCATCCAGTAACTTGGGCTATTATATATTAACTAGTAACAAAGCCCGCCCAAGGACGGTATAAGTGTAGGGTGAACTGTAACCGCGGTCTTTCCAGAGACCCTACCTCCCCCCCCCAAAACACTGCGGTCTGATTTGAAACCCTACCTCCCCTCAACTGCGGTTTGTCGAGAGACCCACCATCTCGACCGGCCATACATGTGTATTACGTCAAAAATACATTATAGTTATAAAAACCTTATCTGACCACGTATGTCCAGAGACTCTATCTGTTTCCCAGCCACACCCATAAATATTTATATATATATATATATATATATATATATATATATAAGGCATTGCTATCCAGCCGCCATATATATATATATATATTTGCTAGGTGCAAGTACCCGGCTTTCCCAGGTTTAAATGTTTATGTGCATGCAATAAAAGGATACATTTATCTTAAAGCAATGTGATATACAAAATATTTGGCAGTTCCATGTGGAGTGTGTACAAAAAGATGTTCCTCTTTGCCCAACCAGGCATGAGAAAAGCATGGTGACTATACCAGCAATCCCAAGAGACTGGCCCTGTGACTTATTGATTGTTATGGCAAAGCACAGTTTCACTTATAAGGGAACGAATGCCTTCTGAGCTTGCTAAACATTTTTTGTTTAGCAAAGGTTTCACCAAAATGCCTCCATGTTGATGAAGAGGGACACCTTGGACCCCATGCTTGCGGAGGCCAAGGGGGCGTCGGAGCACCTTGGAACCTTGATCCGGTCCCCCATTTTTAGGGGCACTGAGCAACTTTTGTTTAGTAAAGTTTTCTCTAAAATGTACCCATGGCTCAGAACAGGCACACGGAGCGCTACCTTTGGCTAGAGGAGGTCATAGTGAGTTTGGGATGGAACGAAATCTGTTTATGAACCTTCTCCATGTAATTTTGTGTAAGTGTACCAAACACGTTCTGAAAATTGAAGTCTTAGTAATAACCTGTTAGCACTTAATTCCGTTTTGGCTAAATATCCACGAAGCTCACTTTGCTGTGCTTTAAATAGAATCCAATGAAAATGACACGCAGGTATGGACGTTTTATTTTTAGATACTCCGCGAAGCTCACTTTGCTGTGCTTTAAATATAATCCAATGAAAACTGCAGGCAGGTATGGACGTTTTATTTTTAGATACTCCGCGAAGTATTCTTAATTTAATACTTTCGCAGAAACATTAACAAAATAGTATAAATATTTTTACCTGGAGGAGGCCAGAGTTAGTTTGGGATTGAGCGTAACCTTATTAAGAACCTTCCCCATGTAATTTTGTGTACGTGTACCAATTTTCACGTTATTTGGTTGTCTGGATCTTGAGTTAAAAGGGAACAGACAAACAGACAGACACCAAATGCGTCTTATATGTATACTAGCAAAATACCCGTGCTGAGCTGCGGTAAATTATGATTTCAGTAAGCGTTGAGAATTCACGTAACACAAATTCAAAACACCAATTAATTTCAATCTGAATCATGATGGATATAATACATATATTAACTTCACCGTCTTGTCTGTCTATATGTCATAGTCCCGCAGAAAATCTAAAACGAAAAGTAAAAAATGACACACTTTCCGTGATTATATCGAGCTGATAATTATTAATTTTTCTTCTGCTACCATTGCGGGAGGTACTTAACAACTTCCCAAAGTTTCATGCTCCTACCTACACGGGAAGTTAGATATTTAATGATGAGTATGTTTTATATAGCTCATATAAGAAAAAATATACATTTGGGCCCCCGGCCCCCTAGTGAATGATAATTTTATATTTGTTTTGATTGTTACATCGCGGGAGGGTACTCATCAACTTTCCAAAAATTCATGCTTCTACCTACACGGGAAGATGAGGAATCAGTGTTCCTTCAGTTTTATATAGCCTATATACGAAAAAAAAACGGTTTTGGGCTCCCGGCCACACATGAGTGAAAATTTTTAAATTCTTTTTCGCAAATTATCGTCATAAGAGTGTTTTAAGCAAGTTCCCAAAGTTTTAGCTTCTACCTTCACGGGAAGTTGGAGAATTAGTGTTGAGTCAGTTTTTAATATTAGAAAAAAAACTAAATTTGGGCCCCGGGAAATATGAGAATTAGTGATTTTCAGTTTTTATATAGTTCATATAAGGAAAAAACTACATTTGGGCCCCCGGCCCCCAGTATGTGATAATTTATATAATTAATTCACCTGTTACCATTGCGGAATGTTATCCAACAACTACCCAAAGTTTCATGCTTCTACCTTCTCGGGAAATAGCAGAATAAGGGATTTTTAATTTTTATATTTTTATAAAGGGAGGGAACAAATGTTTTTGGAACCCTGGCCCCCATGAGTGTGAATTTCAAAATTCTGTTTCGCCTGTTACCATTGCGGAAGTGTACTTAACAACTCTCCCAAGTTTCATGCTACTACCAACACGAGAAATTGGAGAATTAGTGATGAGTCAGTTTTTTATTTAAGAAAAAAACTACATTTGGGCCCCCGGCCCCCAGTAAGTAATAATTTATATAATTTTTTAATCTCTTAACATCGCAGAATGTTACTTAACAACTACTCAAAGTTTCATGCTTCTTCCTACATAGGAAATAGGAGAATTAGTGATTTTCAGTTTTTATATGTTCATATTAGGAAAAAACTACATTTTGGCCCCTGGCCCCAGTAACTGAAAATTTGAATATTTTTTCGCCTGTTACCATCGCGGAAGTGTACTCAACAACTTCCCAAAGTTTCATGCTTCTACCTACTCGGAAAATAATAGAAGTAGTAATTTTCAAATGTTTATATAGCCCATAGAAGGAAAAAAACGATTTTTTGAACCCCGGCCCCCATGAAGATGAATTTTAAAATTCTTTTTCGACATTTGTCGTCGCGAGAGGCTACTTGACAACTTCCCAAGGTTTCATGCTTCTACCTACACGGGACATCCGAGAATTAGTGATGAGTCAGTTTTAATATAAGAAAAAACTACATTTGAGCCCCCGGCCCCCAGTAAGTGATAATTTAAATATTTTTTCTCCCGTTACCATCGCGAGATTGTACTAAAGAACTTCCCAAAGCTTCATGCATCTGCCTACTCGGGAAATAGGAGAATTAGTGATAATCTATTTTTATATATAAGCCATATAAGGAAAAAAAACGATTTTGGGGCCGCGGCCCCCATGAGTGTTAATTTTAAAATTCTTTCACTCCAATTGTCTTTGCGAGAGGCTAATCAACAACTTCCCAAAGTTTCATGCTTCTACCTACACGGGAAGTTGGAGAATTGGTGATGAATCAGTCAGTGAGACAGTCAGTGAGTCAGTCAGTGAGTCAAGGCTTCGCCTTTTATTAGTATATATATATATATATATATATATATATATATATATATATATATATATATATATATATATATATATATATATATATATATATATATATTGGTTTTATTTAATACATGTATTTTAAAACTCTGAGCTTAACCCATTCACAAAATCCGTATACTCGTCACCTTGTTTTTTATAACCTTATAACAATCTGCGGACAATCTATACACCGTTATAACAGACACTACAATCTCTGGATTAAAACAAACCGATTTAGCCAAAGTAATACAATCAATATTTTACAGTTCCTACTCCCACTTCACCAGTTACAAGTGCTGTAGGTATGAACTGTTCGTTTTATATTTGGATTCCATTTTAGTATTGTTTAGCCTAAATATTTTTTGTTATTTAGATGAAAAATTATTTTGTTCACGGCTTATAAAAAAGTAAACTTTTAACACAATATGCTTTAAACGTAAGTCATGAAATATGGTTAGAAAAGATTTGTATAAGTGCAAGGCGGTAATAACTTATCTTTGGTAGTAATCATTGCAAATTCATCAAGGCTATTATCTCAATCCGTTAGACTAAATAGGAATTTCTGTAACCTTTACGATGCAACATAAACTAGATGATATTTGCAACAAGCCATAAAGGCTATGCTAGTGAGAATGTTTTAACGTGTTATAAATAAAGAGTCAATTTTATAAATTATAAATTTAGATATAGTTCAGATGTCGGTGTAAATATATATTTTAATTTATTAAAAATAATTTGAATAAAATTTTTAAAAATATTATAATTTTTTTAAATTCAATTTATTATTAATTTATATTTTTGTTACTTACATACTTTTCCCGCGTATTTTTATTATTTATTTAGACGTGCAGACGAAAACAAAAAATGGAGACTATTGACAACACAGTTTAAGTGGAAAGCTGACTTTTTTTTTAAAGCTAACTGCGAATGGAAAAGTAGACGAAGGTGACATAATTTACTGCGTTCACTGCTATAAACCATTAGCTTTTCGGGGTTCAAATACATCGCTGACGTACCAACTTCAGCAGAAACATCCGCTCAAGTAACAATACGTTGTCATCAGTGACCGGCATACGAGTTCTCAGATAAAAATCAATAAATAATTTTTTATTGTTTCAGTAAAACAATCTTTTAAGCGACAAAATATCAGGCGACTTGAACGTTGCTATTGCACGGAAGATTGCTAGTTCAGGACGTCCGACGGCAGTTGTAGAAGATGATGGACTAAAGACAGTACTACGTATAGCTCTTTAAAAAAAGGCTTAAATATGCGCAGTCACCATACATTCGATAAAATCATTGGTCAGATTACAACGAAAAATTTAAAGAGCATAAGAAAGCAATATAAAGAATTCACATTATTGCTCTCAGTACCGTCATTTGGACCTCAAGCAATAATGAATCATACTGTGGTATAACGGGACACTGAAATGATTCCAAATGGAAACTAACATCAGTTGCTTTAAGTTGCCTACTTGTTGACAAACGACACACTGCTGAAAACTTTGACAATATATACGAAGAGTTTGCTGCAACATTTTGCATCACTGAAAAAATATGCTGTATCCTAACGGACAGTGCATGAAAAATGGTTGCTGCTATCAGACAAACGACTTATAGTCATATACCGTGAATCGAACAATGCATTCAATTTAGCATATAAGCAGGGGTGAAGACATCTGAGTCATCTCATCTTGTCCCAACACATTGGAACTGAAGAGAAGCCATTTCAGTGTGTCCTTGCCGAAATATGATGTAACTTTTCACATATTGCAGCAGGATGTGGCAACTCGCGTGAACAGTACCTACATGTCGCTAGCCATAATGTTGGAAGTCAAAGATGCCATAATGCAGTATTACATCGATCATCAAAAAAACTACAGTGTACCTAAATTAACAGAAACAGATTGGGACAAACGTGCCAAATATACGCTAGTCTCAGGATCACTTGCAGATGCTAAGGAATATATTCGAGAGGG
>CALYLW010000237.1:76727-134227 GCA_944989445.1 Ampullaceana balthica | reverse complement strand
TTATTACTATACTAATGAAGATACATACGATTAAATTATTAAAGAAACTGTATATGGAAACATAACACCGATGGATACAACAGATGAGAATATTTAATTACATTAAGTAAATCATATAAATACACATTGGAATAGATTACACAATATAATGGATAGACTATAGCTCAATAACTCAAATAGTAACTACAAACAGATTACAACTTAACTTCACAAATACATTCTATGACTCTTAATCGGCCAGCTCCCGTTGTATGTCTGCCGATCTCACATCACACATGGTCTCAGGTCACGGGGTCAGTCCATGTTCCGCCTCAGTGGTCAGCGATGCTATTAACCCATTCATCGTCTGGGAGGCCGGTATCACCACGTCCCTCTACGACTCCAGTGACTGACAGCGTCACAGCTGGCTGCACTGTTTACTAACAGTAGTCTTCTGTCCGGCTCAGGGTTGTCTTGCCCACTTTTGCCAGTGTTACGTCCGGTGCTCAAACTTCTATACTACGTAAGCTTGGCTATGCTAGCCCCTACATTTACTTGCTCCACTGTAGGTAACACTACCCTACATTTACTTGCTCCACTATATGTACACTACCCTACATTACTTGCTCCACTGTAGGTACACTACCCTACATTTACTTGCTCCACTGTAGGTAACACTACCCTACATTTACTTGCTCAACTGTAGGTAACACTACCCTACATTTACTTGCTGCACACAAGCAAGGCTCTCTTCACAAGACCCGTCCTACAAGGGTTTGGAATGCAGAGGACGAATGTGTCTTATGTCCCAGTATATAACGATCGCTCACCCACGCCTGCCCTAAATTCCTATCAATTCCATTGGTTGAACCTTTCGTCCCATGGATGGTACATGTGACAAACTTAATTCTTATTGGTTAAGCCCTACGTTCCAATAACTTTTGGGTGACCCCCGACACAAATACAAAACAGCATCCCTACTAAAAATTGGCCTAGCCGAAGTATCGATTTCGACCTGATAACTTTAGTTGGCCTCTCACCCGCATTCCTACATCTTTTCTTTGTCCCTCAAAGGTTAGTGTCCCTCACCCGCGTTTACAAACATTGTCTTTGTCCCTCTAAGGTTAGTGTCCTACACAATGTCTGAACCCCTATCTCCCAACAGTTCTAAAATAAAAGTGATTCTCAAACATATAATTTGGTACTCAACATCCCTCAACCGACGCTAAACGCGTTGTTTTGATTTCTTCGTTGTTTAGTTTGTGTCCATTCTTTCCCTCCCCCCCTTTTTTTTGCACTATCCATGATGGGGCGTATGCTACGCAGCGGGGCGTATCTAGTAATTAATTAATTAATAGTAAAAAACAAAGAATAATTAATACATAAATAATTATGGTAATTCAAACATGGAAGAAAAACAGGCAGATAATCTAAATGAACTCTAAGATAGACATTTGGATAAAAACACTTTTCTTATTTCGTATGCGAAAAAGCAAACATAAAAATTCTCGTCTTTCCCGTCTGGTATTAGGGAGTGACATGAGTAGCCTAAACAAAACATGAACAAATACACTGATAACATTTTTAAAGTAAATCAAATGCACGACTAGACATAAATCATGCTTGTTTTCTTTATTGAAGAAGCGTATGTCATAGATAAAATAATTTTATCTTATCTATACAGACGCTCCTTCTATGCAGAAGACAATTGCGTCCACAGACCATGACAGATGATCTGTTGGCAAAAGATGCAGAGTTCACGGGCCACGGCTTTGTGGGTTTCACGCATTACCAAGCCGCCTAACTAGTGATAGGTACCCATTCGGAGCGGGGTGACTCAGGGATGCCGTAGGCCCCAGGATCAAATCCTTGCCTTCACGTGGATTCGAACCAGTGACCACTCGACCACCGCATCCCCTAGTATATTAGTTAATTTTTTTTACTGACAGTGTGCTATTATTGTATTTTCCATAAACTTCTCGAGAGTGACGTAACGTTACTAACCTTCTGCTAGAGACACAAGCATAATCTCAGTAGTCGACAACGAGTAAATTTTTAAAAAATCAAAATAAAAACGACTTACTCTATTGTTAATTAATTTTAAAAAAAAAGAAACATGCAAAATATAAACTTTGAAATAAAACTTTTTCATTGTTACATAATTTTTAAGGTGGCTATACGTCAGTGGCAAAACTTTGGGAAGGGAACTGAGACTGAGACCAAAGAAATTTGGAAGATTAACATTAATTACACAATTTTTAAAGATTAAAAAGAAGTAAAACTTTAAAAAAGTGTAAAACAAAATTAGGTATTAAAAAATCTAAAATACTTTTTTGTCGCATGAGAACAATAATAAATAAAATTTAGAAATACAACACAAAGAAAACTTAATACAACCCTGAGAAAGACATTAGGATAAAAACTCCTCTATTATTCCGTATGCAAGAACAAACACATACGAATTCTCGTTCTTCACGCCCGCAATTCGGGCGTGGAATGGGCTGCCTGAAGAAACCAGGAAAATCAACATTTATCAACATAAGAATGTAGGACTTGACACAAACCATAGATAAGCGTAGGGCGCAATAATCTTCAGCACAGAAGGAACGTCTGTATCCGATAAGATGATATAAGATTCGAGTATTGTAACATACTTAAATAGATTTTAATTACACATTTTTTATACTCCACAGTTTCTATTGCGCACACAAACATACACACTACACCACACCTAACACCACACCCAACTCACAACACACATCACACCCCATACCACACACACACAGAGATAGAGAGAGAGAGAACTACATGTACACAAGCAGATATATATATTCCATTTTGTTTACGATAATTAGGGAATACCACCTAGAAGGTCATGGTCTGTTCGAACGGCACATGGACGCCATGATTATATACCTTTTCAAGAATATGTTTATTTGACTGTCACTGTCAATGACACAGAAATAGCGGACAGTGGTGACTATGAATGTGAGGTGCTCTTTTATCGTAATCGGACAGAAAGACGAAGTGAAAATCTCAAAGGCGAGTAATTTGTTTGAATTTATCAAAGGCAATTCGTTAGTTTAAATCTTTTAAAGAAAAGTCGTTTGTTTAAAACTCTCAATTCAAGTCGTTAGTGTTAAAAATCTCAAAGGCAAGTCAAAGGTTTTTCCGCCAAGGTAAACGATTGCATACGTCAAATGTCCCAGCTGTTTGTCCAAGAAAATAACATACAAATTTTATATCCTACAGAAGAAGCTCAAATTCCTCTTGTGTTAAAGATAACTATAACCGCTTCCTCAAATGTTAATGATCACTAAATTCAGTTATTTATAAAATAAAAAAAATACCGTTACAGACGCTTATTCTGAGAAGATTATTACAGCGCCTATGTGGCACAATGCCCGGCAATCTTTATTTTCCCAACTGTTGTCAGGTACCCATCAGAGCTGGTTAGACTCAGTTACGGGAACAAATCCCTGCCTCCTTAGAGTCGAACCAACGAGTCTCAATACGCCAACAGAGCACGTATGTCGCTTGACGACAAAGACACATCTTTCGTTATAGGGATCCCACTTTCGTCAAATCATTAAGTTTTCCCGTCAATAGCTCTCCACAAGTCATAATATAACATTTAAAACCAAAGACTGGTCATTTGTATGTCTTGGTTGTTATGTTGTGTGCTGATGAAGGCTATTAGAGAGATGTTCACTTTTGTTTTCTTTTTCTGGATGACGATCTGCTTGATGTTAATTTGTACTTGTATTTTACAATATTTTAAAGTCTTGCTATTTTTGATTTCTTTGGTGGGAAAGGCTTGTGCCCATACATTCGCTGTCTATTTTATTTTTTTACCATTATTATTGTTCTCTGTTCCATGGCATCCCTTTCAACTTGCCTTATCTATCTTTAATATCAATGCTCAGTTCCATGACTTTCCTTCCATCTAGCCTGAATACAGTCTCAAGTATCTTATAAAATCATTGCTTTGTTCTGTTCTTTCTTATCAAACTCCCATTATTCCCAGATGTCAGAGACAAGGGCAATACCTAAAAATTTGGATATGAAGAATTAATAGCCACCCATTATTTTTAGAATTAAAATAATTAGCCCACGGCCCTTTTCAAATATGTGGAATGTAAAGGAGTGACACCAGAATTTTTTTAAATGAAAAAGTTTTAGTGAAAAGGTACATTAACAAAATGTGTGTATCATTATATCTACATTTAAAACATTTTTATTCCATTTCCACGGCCATTATTAACTCAAAATTATTTATTTTATGTCAATGCATTTCAGTACACAGAGGAAAAACAGAACACACCAGAACAGCAAGTATGTATAATTTTTTTTTAAAAAATCTAATTAGAATTGTTCTTTTAAGATTTAAAATGTTAAATCATTTGTCAGTTTAAAATCTGGCTTCAACGTTGTTTTTATCATTATTATTGTCCATAGTTTTGTATCTGTTCGTAAACGTTTAAGCCTTGAACCCGTCATTTAATTTTACAAGATTTTGACAAAAATGACGGATATATCCATCATGATCCAGATTGAAATTTACAGGGTTTTGAACTTTACATCTTGCACCGTTTCGGTCCGAGGCCACTAATTTCGAATATTATTTAAAAGCCATATAATTACTATTTTAAACATAGGCTAATGTCACCCTTCATTCAATCACAAACGGGCTAAGTTTGCTGGAGCACAAAACTTCGTGTTTTCTAGCATGAACTGTAAAAAACATGATTTGAACATTGACTACTGACCAGAAGCGTAGCAGGTATATGTGCCACCCTGGGCAGAAACCAAATTTATCCCCCCCTTTCCGAAAAAATATGATAACGCTATAACGTAAAGATACTTTTTATTAGAAAGTGACAATGATACTATTACTATACATTTTTATGTTAGAAATAAAAAGAAACGTTTCATTTCTTGAGTGAAATTGAAGTGTTCTGTTTATCCTCATGGCAGAACCGTTCAAGAATCAATGATTTTAACCACGCCATGCACAGTAGCAAACTAGCGATTGATTAGACAATTTTGGTGTATTTGTTATTGATTGTAATTAAATTTGTTATTAACTTTATTTTACAGAAGCTATATTAACACCTTCATTGCTTAAAAAGTTGTAAGCAATGTTCGAATTAATTATATTATTTTAGGCATTTTAACTTCGAGCTTCAATATCTTAATAAACTTGAATAAATCAACTGGTCTTGAATTCATCAATTTATTTTACCCGGGGTGGGGGAGGGGTTGAAATATTCCTTTCTTGGCAAAGTCATGTGAGATAATTTGATTATTCTAATTTGAAGCCAACATTTTAAATTCCAGTAGATAAAATGGTGTACGACAATTATATATGTTTTCTAAATTCTATATAGAAACCTCATGTGAATTTCTGCTGTAATCTCAACTTGTGAAGAAAGAACTTTCTTCTCAACTGTTTTACTGCATAACATGGATACATGTTCGCTTTGAACACCAACAATTTGCTCTCTCGCAACTTCACTGGGAGATTGAAAGTATGAGGTCTCCAGATAAAATGTTACAAAATGTCAAAGCATCCTTTAATAGTTTCATTAGTTTCTCTGTGAGTAACCCCTGCTAAGCATTTGTTTAAGCTCTATACGTTTGAAAATAGTTTCGGGCATTTTTTGACATAAATTTGAAAATAGAAAGATTTCATTGTGACAAGCAAAGTTCCTGCGTCTATTCGTGTGTTGAGCTTTTTGTCTGTCTCTATCAATTCATCTATAGATTTCCAAATAACCTCAAAATGGCTCTATGGTTTATTCACTATTTTGTATCATCAAGTCTCTTTAACGCCTTGATTGCAGAAAGCAATTAGATATTCCAAACGGTATATGGACATGGAAAAGAATGAGTAACAACCTTGTAGTGTATTAAAATAGTTAGAGAATTCGTTTCAATTGGATTATCATGTTAAAAAAGTAGATTCAATGAACTGTACTAGCGAGATTTGACTGTGAGATTTTATGTTTTTGCGTCTTTCTTGAACTCTTGTATACTTTCCAGCCGTGAAGAAAAATTAATAAAATTTGGGTCTCTGCAGTTCATTATTTTAATATCATCATTTATTTAAAATCATTTCAGATATTTTGTGTGGAGATTCAATTTTGTTTCAATGAAATCTTTAAAAGATTCTACAATATCTATTTTTTTTTCAATCATTACATATCATACACGTGGACTTGTTTGATCCTTATGAAGGGCTATTGTATACAATGGAACATCATTTGGTATATTGTTACTAAAAGTAGATTTTTCTACAACTGTATCTCATAAAATTGCTATGAGCTCAGTTTGATTTTGAGATGACACGCTTTTAACTTTTTTCCACGATGTTCTGGGAGTGCTTGATCAAGTAAATGCATTGGTTCCAGAATATTGCATTTATTTGCAAATTTGCAACAGTATTGTACTCTCTGCATGTGACTGCAAATAGCCACATTCAATTTTGACAGGATTTAATAAGAACCTCTTGCCTCTTTGTTTTGATTTCTTTTACAAAAACTTGTTGTTGTACTTTAATAATAGTGAGACTTTTTATCCGTTTCTGATTCTTTCCAATTGAAAAAAAAACCTTTTTGTAATGTTAATCGCTTGTTCATATCTTATTTATGAGTGTCAAATTTTATTTTAAATTCCATTAGATTAGCAAGTTTTTTCATTATTTTTGTTCATGCACTAAAACAAATTACATTAAAATTAAAATAATTATGCTTTGGGAGAATAAACAATATAAATAAGGAAACATTTTTTTCAGTAGTTAACTTAAGTTAAAATCAAACCTACACCAATTATATGGATCAGCATGTTATTGTCAAGTTCGTACACTACTTTAGCAACTATATTTTTCAGCTCAGTAGAATAGGTATCAAAAGACTTAAGCTTAATAATGGAGTTTGAAGTTTTGGCATTATAAACGTTCACGTGTGTCAATATAATGTGTTCATTTCTATTGCTTTTTTATCTTGGCTATATTTCATTTTATTAAACGTTTTATTAATGTTATATATTTTTAGAAGGAAATAAACAACAAGGAATTTGCAGCAAACCCCCCCCCTTCCAAAGTGATGCTCTAAGCAATTGATTGGCTAATGTTTCAAATTGATAGGTTACTTTATGTTTCGCTTTTACAACAGGAGCGGTTGTAAAATTTTAAGAATCAATTAAGTGGCCACCACATCATTGTCTCGTTTTCATATGAGTTGAGCCTCTGGCTTTTCAGTACTGTAACTTATGTATCAGACTAATATATATATACACTAGTGTATCACCCGTCAAAATTGACGGACGTTTTCAAAATAAATACACATCAGAATAAAAAAAATAATGTAAAAATAATGTAATACATAACTTTTATTTATGTTATTTATTTTTATTTTATTCATTTATTTTCATATTGCACAATTTTATGTGGAACGTTCGAAGAGAGTTATTTTTGTTGCAGTAATTTGGTGAATCGCTTTCTAAAATTTGTAGCGTCACGGACAGACATTGCAAATTATATATGTTGGTGATTACTCTTAAAAACATGTACAATTTTTGTCAATAGTAAGGAATTGCATTTTCACAAATAAACAATATATGGCTTCTGATTCAAATATAGAAAGGGTACCACAGTAATTTAACCCGGATATTTCTTTGCTAAACTTTAACTTTAGATTTCATCTGTTCTTTTTCGGCTTTATTGGCCTTATTTTGGTTGAGCGCAAGAGAAAAGCATTAATGTTTTGCTATATTATAAATTTGGATCTTTTTACATTATGTTTTTACATTGCGTTTAAAATACTCAATTAGTGTTATTGAAAGGTTCCCATTCTGCTTAGATCTGAAAATTGGTATCTCTTTAACAATGAAAGTATAAAAACGCTATGTATGTATATGTCGGACAGTCCTTATTTGCGAAATGAGGGACTGGCAGCTACGAGGTAGTTCCCACCAAGTATCCTTTTTCTCGATCGCGACACATTCCAATAAAGTCTCTTTGGTGTCGTGCCATCTCCCAGCCTTTGAGCCATTTATCCAGCGGTATTTTATCGAGACATGTTATGAACCGTAGTATAACATTGCCTCCTCCTGCATTGATGTTGTCCTCTATCTAAAGTGCAGTCATGACAGTTTTCTTCTCAATCGAGCGCTGACCCAGAGATTTGAGTAATGATCTTGGGTCAATGAAGACTAAGACTGTTTGATAAACTCTTCCCTTTAAACAGGTATAGACGCACCTCTTTAACCCCCTGTGGATAGCTTCTAGCTCGGCAAACGAATTCGAGCACAGTCATCTGCAGGGGAAAGGCAATTCTGCTGTGTCAGGTTTCTGTGTGGTTTATTCAATCATTACGATGGACCTACATGTTCACACGTAAAATTCGAGACATCCGCATAGACTCTCACAATGCAGATTCCATGGACTTCGACAGTTCTTAGACTTTCTTTTTAAAATCCCTTATATTAGCTTCACCGTCATGTCTCTCTCTAACTCTGTCTTGGGCTCGCGGTCAGTCGGGCGGAATAACAAAAGTAAACAATGACCCACTTCCCGTGATGCTATCGAGCTGAAATTTCAGCTTGTCAGTAGACCCAACACCCGATATTTCACACAGTTATGTCTCATAAATAAGGGATTTATAGTCAAAAACTTTGTTTTACGGGGTTGTTTAATTAAATCCCTTATATTAACTTCAAAATCTTGTTGTCATATCTCTCTCTCTCTCTCTCTGTCTGTCGTTCGCGGGCGGGCGGAAAAACAAAAGTAAAAATTGACCCACTTTCAGTGATGCTGTCGAGCTGAATTTTTGCACATGGACTTGTGTCACTTAACAATGCATTGTATTAAAATTTGAGATCAAACGAAACTACAGTAATTAAATTAATGCATTTTTATTTTATCTCTATGTAATTCAATGTAGCTGTCTGCTATCGTTCACCTCCACGTGCTGGAGTTCAGTCCAGCCACTGATACCACCCCCCCCCCGGGTTTTATGGCAAGGGAAGATCAGTCGGTTTCCGTAGGTAAATGTTTAACGCGCGTTGCGTAGTATATTGAACATATCAATACTTTAAATGTTGTCCCGTATATATAGGATTTATAGTCAAAAACTTTGTTTTTACCGGGTTGTTTAGTAAATGCCTTATATTAATTTCACCGTTTTGTCTCTCTCTCTCTCTGTCTTGGGCTCGCGGTCAGTCGGGCGGAATAACAAAAGTAAACAATGACCCACTTCCCGTGATGCTATCGAGCTGAAATTTCAGCTTGTCAGTAGACTCAACACCCGATATTTCACATATAGATCAGTTAAGCTTTGTTCTTCGATATGTGGTAGATGGGGAGCCCATTGAGTACATTTTAAATCCCATATATTTGAAATCTTGTCTCTCTGTCGTCATCTCTGTCCATCATCGTCGGGCGAGCGGAAAAACAAAAGTAACAAATGACACACTTCCCGTGATGCTATTGACTTGAAATTTCGCACATATACTCATGTTATCTAAAAATGCATTGTATAAAAATTTAAGATCGATCAAATGTTTATCTTAATTAAATTAATGCATTTTTAGTTTATCTCTATATAACATATGTAATTCAATTTCACAGTTTGTTATTGTTTTTCTTCCACGTGCTAGTTTAGTTCACGCATTCACGCCACCCATAGATGTCCACACCCCTCGTCCCCCTTCCCCCGGTTTTAAAGCAAGGGGAGATCAGTCGAGAAAATAATAAAAACTTTTAGTTATGTCTTATATATAAGGGATTTATAATCAAAAACTTTGTATTTACGGGGTTGTTTAATTAAATAACTTATATTAACTTCACCACCGCCTCTCTCTGTCTTTGGTTCTAGGTCGGTCGGTGGATCAAGCAGAAAAACAACGGTAAAAAATGACCCACTTCCCATTATGCTATCGCGCTGAAATTTTGTTCATTGACTCATGTCAGCTAGCAATGCATAATATCAAAATTTCAGATCGATCGAATGTACCGTAATTAAATTAATGCATTTTTAGTTTATCTCTATATAATTATATGTAGCCGTCTGGTTTTGTTTCCATCCACGTGTCACTTGATTTCACGCCAGCCATCGAGGACCACATCTCGTATTTTACACCAAGTGGAGTTCACTCAGTTTCAGTATGTAAATGTGTTTCGCGTTTGAACATAATCAATACTTTTAGTTATGTCACATATAAGGGATTTATAGTCAAAAACTTTGTTTTTTACGGGGTTGTTTAATTAAGTCCCTTATATTAACTTCACCGCGTGTCTCCCTGTCTTGGGTTCGCGGTCGGTCGGGCGGAAAAACAAAACAAAATGACACACTTTCCGTGATGCTACCAAGCTGAAACTTTGCACATAGACTCGTTTTACTTAACAATGCCTTGTTTCAAAATTTTCAGATCGATCAAAAGTACCTTTATTAAATTAATGCATTTTTAGTTTATCTCTATATAACAATATGTAGCGGCGTGCTTTTGTTTACATTTTACGTGTCACGCTGAGTTCAGTCAAGCGATCGGTGACCAGACCATCCCCCCCCCCACCGTTTTTAGCAAAGGGGAGTTAAGGCAGTTTCAGTCTGTTAATGTTTGTCGCGTTTGAACATGATCAATACTTTTAGTTACGTCTCATATATAAGGGATTTATAGTCCAAAACTTTTTTTTTGGGGGGGGGTTGTTTAATTAAATCTCTTATATTAACTTCACCGCCGTCTCTTTGTCGGGCGGGCGGAAAAACAAAAGTAAAAAATTACCCACTTTCCGTGATCCTATGGAGCTTAAATTGTGCACATATACATGTGCTACCTAACAATGCATTATATCAAAATTTCAGATCGATCCAAAGTACCGTAATTAAATTAATGAATTTTTAGTTTATATCAATATAGCATGTGCAGCCGGGTCATTGGAGTTCACTTCAGCCATCCATGACAATATTCCCGTGTTTTACAGAAAGGGTAGTTCATTCACTTTCAGTGTGTAAATGTTCATGCGAGTGTGTCGCGTGGTGCATATTATATTGAACATAATCAATACTTTTAGTTGTGTCTCATATATTAGGGATATATAGTCAAAATCTTTGTTTTTACGGGTTGTTTAATTTCCCACTGCAGTATTTGCCTGTGACAATTGTATTTAGGTCTGTGAGAAGCACTAATTTGGTCCTCTTTTTTGGAACGATAGTTTCATTTTCCCTGCTTTGGGGTAATTTCATTGAAACCTCGAGCTTATTGAACGCATCCATAAAATAATGGTCGGCCGTTCTGGTGCGCTTTACTCGGCGGTCTTGTTACTGAAAGCAAGTTTCATTTCAATCGTTCCTTATCGATCTGGAATGTCTTCTTACGCCTTCCTTTTAGCTGTACTACATTTGCCTAGAATTCTACTGCGGCATTATGGTTATAAAAATAGACATGCCGTAAATCTTCGTATTGTAATCATTTGTACATCTTTACCGTCTAAGAGCATTTAGCGACCTAATCGTAAAATTGAACATTTATTGTTTTCTATCATATCTCACAAAACACTTCATCGCGCATTTCCCGACAGCTTGACGACTGCTTCGGTGAATTATCCGGTTCTATTATTCACTTCTCATTCTATCATTAAATCTTTCTATCTACTTTTTAAAATAATATTAGTCATAACAATTATAATAAATATAACTTTATCCTCATCGAAATCTGTTTCAAAGTAACTCAAAACTACTACCAGTGAATGTAGATTTAGCCTAATTAACATTAGCAGAGTAAATTGTGAAATTGCAATGTCTTTCATGGGCATATTCTCATTGCTTTTATGGGCACATTCTTATTGCTTCCACTAACACATTCTTATTGATTCAATAGGCACGCTCTTACTACTTCTATGGGCTAATTCTTACTAATTCCATTGGCACATTTTTATTGCTTCAATGGAAACATTCTGAATGCTTTCATGTGCACATTTTTATTGTTTCCCTGGGCACCTTTTTACTGTTTCAATTGGCACAAAATTATTGCTTCCATGTTCACTTTGTTGCATCTTTCATGAGAAAATCCTATTGCGTTCAATGTCTCATTCTTAGTGCTTCAATTGGTCAATTTACTTATTTCACTGACATTCATGTTTCTTATATATATAAATATATATATACTAGCTGATATACTCGGCTATCCCAGGCCCGCATTTTGGGATCCTATTTAGTACCCCACCCATTACGATCCCGTTGAATAATGGAATCCGTTCTAGGTGAAATCGCTATCCCCCATATGATTCAATGTTGTGTTTTTACATTACATTCCCCGTTATGATCCCTTTGCGTAATGTGATCCATTTCATGAAGTAAATCCCCATTCCCTACAACATACCTTACTTTGATGTTACCTCATAGCTCTGTATTATTCCGTTGCATAAAGATATCCAATTTTTAAAAAAGATCCCTTTACACTATATGATTCCATGCTTCATTGACATTTCATTACCAATTATGATACCGTTGCATAATGGGATCACATTCCACTTTTTCGGTTGTGATACATTGAAGGGATCACATATCCCAGTAGTATCATATTGCATAATGGAATTCCGTTCTTGATCAAATTCTTACCATCACTATTATTCCATTGAATGTGGGAATCCCATGGTTTGTCAAATCCATTAAGCCAAGGCGATCCCATATTTTTATGGTATAACATACCCCAGTATGATCCAAAAGAGATCCCATTTTCGTCAAATCCCGTCATCCGATCGGATCCCATACTTCAGTTTGGTTTATTTACCCCACTATGATCCAAATACATTAGGGATCCCGTTCCCTGTGAGATCCCATTTTGGTTTCTCTCACATTATAGCTATCATTAAACAATTATACATTTGAGTTTTAAAAACTGGGCCCCGGCGGAAACCCATTCTATCCACGTGATCAATGTTCCCTCTAAGCTTCGTTGGCCCATGTTCAAAGTTTAAAAAATCGTGTAAGGTTGCACAGCGTTCATTTTTTGTGCTATGTTTTACAAAAGTTGCTGCGCGGTGATTCTAAACTGCTGTGCAGTAATTGTTAAATATCTGTGTGGCTGCGCAGCTTAAAGGGAACATTGCACGTAAGATCTCAAAATAAGTCAGAAAAACAATTGGATATGACTTTAAAATTTGTCCAATTTATATTTTTTGTAAACTACTGTGGACTAACAGTAATAAAATTAATTATAAAATAATAAACACATTATTGGGCTCCCGGACCAAAATGGTGACTTATGTAAATTTAAAAAACGCTCTAGATTTTAATCATGATAATGATTGATATGTGTGCGAGGTTTTCGTTGAGATCCACCATTGCATGTAATAACGTATGTGTCACAAAGCCGACCCACACTATGTACGTACATATATACATACTAGCAAAATGCCCGCCCTTTGCAGCAGAAAATTAGAATTGCAGTTAGCGTTGAGAACCCGCGTGACAGCAATTCAAAACACTAATTGATTTCAATCTGTATCATGATGGATATAATTGTTTGTCAATACTTGTCAAGTCGTCGTAAAATCAAATGGGGAATAAAATGACATTAAGCGCCCCCTCGCAAAATGGGTGCAGGATGTGCATATCTCATAAGGCCTGAAGATTTCAATCTAGGTCATTATGGATATACGTGTTTATATTTATTTAAATTGTTTAAAATCTTAAGTGAAAGAAAGCTTTGAAAGTTTACGAAAACATTATTTTGGTCCTCAGCCCCAAAGGAACAGACGTTAGGAGTTCATTAGGCTATAATTTTTTTTAATATCAAATTTGGTCAATAATTCATCCATCACCATTAGCTACTGATTAAAATACCTTATATAACTCATGTTTTTAAAAAATGGCATTACGGGCCCCCGGTCCCTAATAAGTGGTGTTTAAAAAAACCTTTAATGCCAGGAACCTCTACGGGAGCGTACTAATAAATTCCCCAAAGAGATGGCCGTGGGATGAATAAAATACTATTAATACGGCTTCAAAACAAAACAAAAAAAAACCAAATAAGGGCCTGGGGGCCTATTGGTGTAAGATTAAAGTTCAAAACAGTCTATTTCAATCTGGATTATGGTGGTTATATTTTTTTGTTAATATTTGTATAAAAATGGTGTTAAATCGAATGGTTAATATTTCTTAAACGTTTACCAAAAAGAGATTAGGTGCCCTAGGCTCCAAAAGAATGAAAAATGTAACTTTAATACCCTATAGTATCTTAATAAAGGCCATCAAGTTTTTATATTCTCATTTTGTCAAAATCTATTTATTCAGTATCCAAAGTTTAAATTTGTTTTATTTAGCTCATATAATCTGACAAAAATACATTTGGCCCCCTGGCCCCCAGTGAGTTATAATTTAAATATTTATTTGCATATTACCATTTAGGGAGGGTACTCAAAAACTTCCCAAAGTTTCATGCCCCTATCTACACGGGAGGTTGGAGATTTAATGATAAGTCTGTTTTATATAGCTCATAAATGGAAAAAAAAACTCAATTAGGGCACCCAGCCACTCCAGTGAGGGATTTTATTATTTTTTTTCGCCTGATACCATTAGGAGAATTAGTGATGAGACAGTTTTAGTATAAAGAAATAATACATGTGGGCCCCGGCCCCCCGGGAAGTAAAAATGTAAATATTTTTTGTTGCCTGTTTCCATCGCGAGAGTGTACTCAAAAACTTCGCAAAGTTTTATGCTTCTGCCAACAGGGGAAATTTGAGAAATAGTGTTTAGTCAGTTTTTATTTAGTTCATTTAAGGAAAAATCTACATTTGGGCCCCCGGCCCCCAGTTAGTGATTATTTTATTATTTTTTTCGCCTGATGCCATTAGGAGAGTTAGTGATGAGACAGTTTTAGTATAAAGAAAAAATACATGAGGGCCCCGGCCCCACAGGAAGTAAAAATTTAAATATTTTTTGTTGCCTGTTTCCATCGCGAGAGTGTATTAAAAAACTTCCAAAAGTTTAATGCTTTTACCTAAACGGTAAATTGGAGAATTAGTGGTGAGTCAGTTTTCATAAAGCTCCTTAAATTAAAAAAAACAACTACATTTTGTCAACACTGCCCCCCATAAGTGGGATTTTAAAAATTCTTCTTCACCAATTATCGTCGTGAGAGTGTGCTCGACAATTCCCAAAGTTTCATGCTTCTGAATACACGGGAAATTTGAGAATTAGTGATGAGTCAGTTTTTATTTATATCTCATATAAGGAAAAAACTACATTTGGGGCCCTGGCCTCCACGAGTGGGAATTTTTAAATTAATTTTCACCACTTATCTTCGTAAGAGTATACTCAACAACTTCCCAAAGTTTCATGCTTCTACTTACAGGGGAAGATGGATAATTTGTGTTAATTCAGTATTATATAGCCCATTTTAGAAAAAGAAAACTATTTTGGACCCCCGGCCCCCGTGAGTGGGAATTTAAAAATTATTTCTCGCCAACTGTCGTCATCAGAGTGTATTTAGCAAGTTTCCAAATTTCATGCTTCTACCAACACGGAATATTGGAGAATTAGTGATGAGTCAATCAGTCAGTCAGGGCTTTGGCTTCTATTAGAATATCCTACAAGTGGAAGAAAGTCAGCAGTCCCGAGCCTGTGCTCTTCATGGGGCTTCCCGGAAGACCACCTCAGCATTCTGGCCCTCTCAGCTGAGAACCACAGGAGAGGTCGCTTCTGAAGCGGCCACCTGGGCATCCAGGACACAAGCTCGAAAATGCCTTCCACAAAAGTGACCTCACAAGGAGGGGTGGAATTTTCCCTTCTTCGACTCGCTATCACTTCGACTCCACCCCGGTAAAGCATACGAGTCTCCATGGGTAAGACTGCCGCAGAGCGTGGAATCATCAATGACGTTTTTTAAAAAAAATATTTATTTTTCTTATTTTTGTATGTATCATTCGTCTACCTGTTAATTCACAATATCAATTCCTTAAAGTTTATGCATGACCTTTGTTCGGGACTAATAGGATATTTCTTATTGACCTTTATAATATCTATGTGAATATTGATCCCTAAGGTAAGGGGATTGGGGAATATAGTTTATTTGTTTCAAAGACACACGTTGAGTCGCAATGTTTGGGCCTAAAATTAACCTGCTGGCTTAGCTATGCAAAAAAGGATATAAGAAATAGTGTTGTTTCCACCAAGGCTTTGGCAAAATTATTAAGTCATGCCCCTTCAAATGAAAAGCACCCTTCTAATAGTTCTCAAAGTTGACACTCTTTATAAAAATAACTATTCCCCATATTAGCATCAATATTACGTCAGCATATACACATTCCATTTTCTTATTTAAAATCCTTGAGTGTTTATTTTCAATACACATTTTCTTAAGGGCAGTTTATATAGCAATTGGTTCAAAACATTCCCTTGTATTATGTAGTCACCTAAGGTAAATAAATCGTATACCTAACAAACATTTACAATTGTTTTTATCCACAGATCACTTGTTGCATGCATCAAATGCGGTTCCGTGTGCAATTTTCTATTTTAAAATTTACTTTTTAAGCAATTTAACGTTGTTAATAGCCTGTATAAAATGTTCTTCCCTCCGATAATATATGTAGTGGTATAAAAACTTATATTAAAATGTAAGTTTGATAATTCGTCTTCCCTTAAATCATTTTTTTTCATATATTTCTATAGTTATTTGTCACAGATCGAAAATAAAATATAATCTAAAAGTTCACCCAAAGCTATGCTTAAAAGAATGTAAACAGTGGCTAAGATATAAAATAAGTAATATTTAAAAAATCTTTTTTTTAAAAAAGGACACGATTTTAACATAATCACTACTTTTAGTTATGTCTCATATATAAGGGATTTATAGTCAAAAACTTTGTTTTAACAGCTATTTTTTATTTAAAACTTATATTAAAAACTCTTTAAAATTCACGTCTTAAGCCCACACATCTTTTTAAATCCCTTATATTAACTTCGCGGCCGTCTCATCATCTCATCATCTCATCATCTCATGGGCTGGGCGGGCGGAAAAAGAAAAGTCGAAAATGACCCACTTCCCGTGATTCGATCGAACTGAAATTTGGCACACGGACCTGTCTGACCTAACAATGCATCGTGTCAAAATTTCAGATCGATCGAACGTACCGTAATTAAATTAATGCATTTTTAGTTTATCCTTATATGAGGTATGTAATTCAAATTCACGGTTTGTTTTGTTTTTTTGCCACGTGAAAGTTTGAGCTGACGCATTGCAGCGACCCAACGAAGCGACGGGGTGCTTTTGTTTACATTTTACGTGTCACGCTGAGCTCAGTCAAGCGAATCGGTGACCAGACTTTTCCCCTCTCCCCCTCCCACCCACCCCTCCCCCCTAGGGTTATGAAACAAACTTAAGTTAAGACAGATTCAGTCTGTAAATGTTTGAAAATAATCAATACTGTCAGTTATGTCTCATATATAAGGAATTTATAGTCAAAAACTTTGTTTTTACGGGTTTGTTTTATTAAATCCCTTATATTAACTTCACCGGCGTCTCTCTCTCTCTCTCTCTCTGTCCTCGGCGGGCGGAAAAACAGAAGTCAAAAATGACCCACTTCCCATGATCCGATCGAACTGAAATTTGGCACACGGACCCGTCTAACCTAACAATGCATCGTATTAAAATTTCAGATTGATCGAACATACCGTAATTAAATTAATGCATTTTTAGTTTATCCTTTTATGAGGTATGTAATTTAAATTCACTGTTTGTTATTGTTTTTTTCCCCACGTGAAATTTTGAGCTGACGCCTTGAGGCGACCCAACGAAGCGACGGGCGCTTTTGTTTACATTTTACGTGTCACTCTGAGCTCGGACAAGCGAATCGGTGACCAGACTTTTCCCCTCTCACCCCCCCCCCAGGGTTATGAAGCAAACTTGAGTTAAGACAGATTCAGTCTGTAAATGTTTGAAAATAATCAATACTGTTAGTTATGTCTCATATATAAGGGATTTATAGTCAAAAACTTTGTTTTTACGGGTTTGTTTTATTTACCACTATTTTTTTTTATACCAAACACCTCATAAGCGCCCGCCCAACGTTTTATACCACGGTGATAAGTCCACGTGGTGAACTCATGGATGTCAACAAAGCAGACGGGTACCGTTGCTTATATATAGACTATAGATAAACTAAAAATTCAATAATTTCAATACAGTACATTCGATCTACCAGAAATTTTGATACAATGCATTGTCATCCAAGATCTATCTGTTGTAAAATTTTGAGATCTCTAGGACCATAAGAAGTGGTTAAATTTTACGTTACAAGATTTGAAGGAAGGATACAACATACAAACATTGTGACTTTAATAAAAGCTTGTAATTAGTTTTACCAAGATTACGGTGATTTTATTATTGACATATACCCTTCAAAATGTTTAAAGGTTCCTTTCTACATAAAAATAAATGTTGACAACTACTACAAACATTCTCTCACGCACACACACACACAGACACATAAAGGGCTGTCCATAATTGACGTCACGCGATTTTTGCCGATTTTTGACCCCTCCCCACCCCCTCGTCACGCGTCGTCACAAAAAGTTAGCCCCCCCTCTAAAAACACGTCACAAAGCTTTGACCCCCCCCCCACAAAAAAAACATTACTTTTCTATTTGAAAATAAGTATGTTTTAAATCACGTTTAGTGTCATTTAAGTATTTATTATTTATTTAGTGAAGATCTACATTGTAATATCTAAACCCGCGTGAAGCAATTTTTAAAAACGTTTAACCGGCCTTCAGAAAACGAACTGTGTTAACATCCTTAGATTATATTTTATTTTAATGCATACAAATTAAACATTGATTATTAATCATCACGGTTAGCGTCTTTGTTTAGAAAAAAATTATGTATAAATAATATTTTTAAAATGTATTTTTTTAAAATCCCTCAATTGACTGTCGGGCATCCTGTAAGAAAGAGGTCGGCGAACAGGGGTAAATAATTTCATCTGGGGTCAAAAGGGAATTCTTGGGGGTAATGCAGACTCATTTGGAACATATAATATCCACTACAATCCACTAGATCAGGGGTTGGGAAACAATGGCTCGTGATCCAGATGTGGCTCTATTGATGGCTGCATCTGGCTCTCAGACAAATGTTCGATTTTAAAAAAAAATTTAAATTCAGAATCCTTTGATCTACATTATATTTTTTTATAAAAAAACAACATAAAATGTTATTAAAAGAATTCAGAGACCTAATTAATGTATTTATAGTGTTGAAATTACACTAAATGCACACATTAACTTGAATTTTTATTTTTAAACATAATGTATGGCTCTCACAGAATTACTTTTCAAAATATGCGGTGTTTATGGCTCTCTGAGACAAAAAGTTTCCCGACCCCTGCACTAGATATATTAAAATACGTCATGTGTACGTGAGCGCTTGGAACATATGCCCATTATTGAACCGGTTCCTTCCAGAAAATCCATTTTTTAAAATTTGACAACTATGTAGATTTCTTACCTAAAATACAAAATACACAAACAAATTGTGCAATGAAAACAATAAATTTGAGCTTTATTTTTAGACTGATACGACAGTAAACGTTTCGGCTAATGCCTTCATCAGTACAACATAAAATACATTCTTACAATACTTAAGAATATTATTATTACTTATGTAAGTATTGTAAGAATGTATTTTATGTTGTACTGATGAAGGCATTAGCCGAAACGTTTACTGTCGTATCAGTCTAAAAATAAAGCTCAAATTTATTGTTTTCATTGCACAATTTGTTTGTGTATTTTGTATTTTATTTAAAAGCTTTATTGCAGTCCCATTCTATATGATGTAGATTTCTTACCTACGTACTATACGAAGACACCTAAATCCACCCTAATTTCATTTATATTGACACGAGTGACAATAATCTTAATCCACATGACTTGACTGTATCAAGTTTCCTTTCTGTGATATTTAAAATTTATGTCTTAAAAACTGAGCTAAGAAGAAAAGTTGTTTTGTGCGCCTCTCGATGTCAAGAATTGTATGCTTTCAATAAAGTTAATGAATACTTGACTAATTTTAAATGGGCTCAATTATCATTATATCTCGAATGGCCAGGGGCGTTTGACCAAAAACCTATCAAACAATTATATCAAACTTAAAACGTTTATAATTCTATCAAATAGATCCCCCCCCCCTTAAAGAAAAGGATATTCCGTGTCGTTTTGACTTAAAATATCTACACATAATCCTATTCAGATCATTTTTAGACACTTGTCATTCTTGTAAAACTCACTAGTAGCATTTTCGGCTACCGACGAGAGTCGCGTGAGCAGGACCTAGAGTCTGGGGGTTGTAACGCACACATAAACTTGTATATTTTGGGGTAACGGGCAAAAAAGTTCGCTGACTCCTTCCGTGAGAGAACCAAACGGAGCTGCGGTTACATCACAAATGCTTTTATGTCAACATCAAACGACGCACGGTAACAATTTCATAGGACATCTTCTGGTTCTCAAACTTAAGGATTATAATTAAATTTAATTTTCGTGTCTTGATAGCTTACGCCAAACAGCGTCTGATGCCCTTCCGACAACACATTCAGAAGCACTGATTTTTAAAAAAAAGTCATTAAATACATTGTAAGCCACCAAATATTTCAGTGGAAGTTTTATTTAAAGTTACCCTTTTTATTGTTAAATCACATTTCTTCAACCCTCCCTCTCGTCACGAATTGTCACAAAAGTGTGACCCCCCTCCCCGTCCCCACCTAGGTGCGTAACGTCAGTTATGGACGGCCCCTAAACACACTCGCGCACATACTTATTCACACACATAACTCAGGTTATTAACATATTTTTAAAATATCAATAACAGCAAATAAACCACTGCTCCTTTTACATTGTTCCCTTTTCCATTTATTAATATAAGCTCAAACAATTACGTCACGTCATATAATATTTTATCGCGCAAACACCGCACGCTCTGATAATCTCAAAACCAAAATTATTATGATTTCAAGTCTATATTTTTAATTTTTTAATACAAAATTTGGAGTTAATTCGCATAGCGATCACTGACTGACTGACTGACTGACAAACGCGCTTAGGCGCAATATTTATAAGATAGAGCTGCGGAAATTATCGATTAATTAATCGATAAAACGTTAAAAAATTTAATCGATTAAAATTACTTGATCGATTAAAATTCTATTAAATTGTAAGAAAATATTTATCATACTTTTTTCCCCTCAAATTTGTTAATAATTTAAATTTTTTGTTACTTGCATACTTTTCTCTCCTATTATTATTATTTATTTATACGTGAATATGTAAACAAAACGTTTTTTATTCCTTATTTCTTACATAGCAGAACTAATTTGCTGTGCTACGTCACAAACTTTGAGAGCCATAAAATTACCGCGACTTAACTAATGTCGCAAAATAATTAATTGCAACTTAACGGGCTTTATCTGCGTTATAAAAATATAATTAATTGAAGTTGATCGAATAAAATTTTTCCCGATTAATCGATAAAAACCTTTTAATCAGTACCAGCCCTTATATATATATATATATATATATATGGGTATTTTAAGTTCAATTTTTTCAATTAATACTTGCAGGGACGATGAAGATCACAGACAAAACGGTGGTAACGGCAGGTATGAAAAATTATTTTTATCTGGTGACCATACCATAATTTTGCGTAACATTGCGATTCACATAATAGGGCACCAATTTGTTTAAATTATACCGTCTTCGTCAATGCTACCCCAAATATCATAACAAAACCATACTATAACATTTTATAAAACATATAAACTTGAAACTTTGATTTGCCTTTGTTCCACTATCAATTTTTATACTAATATCTAAAGTTTCTTTTAGTACATCATTATTTTGCGATGAACCTCTGTCTTTTTAAACACGTACCATAGATATTATAATATCATAACGACGACATACTAAAATCTTACAAAAGATATTATTAAGTAAAACTAAAGAGGTACCAAAGACATAAAAAATACTAATTTTTAAAAAAAAGATTACTTATTAAAATATGATGAATTTTGGAGATTTCACGGTGTTATTATTTTTTTTTAATTAAGAAAAATCCAAACATTTTTTTACTATTAGTTTATAAGGTTAATAAAATAAACTATTTTACGAATACTATCTTTGTAAAACATTTTTTCAGCTTATAAATATTGCATACAACCGTCACACTACCAAAACTTTCATGACTTTTTCACATGATTGTAACAGCTCTTTATTACCAACGAAGAACGAACGTAGTTGCACTTTGAAGTGAACAATGTTAGGTTATCGATTCACCTATTACTTTAATATTTGTTTTTAATGACTTAATTTTTTTTTAAAGAAACGAACCACTCCCTTGTCTCAAACAGTGCATTCACTGATAATCAAAACCATTTAGTTCATGGTAAATAATAATACTCTAATATGGACGAATTGAAGTTACGTTTCACCAATCCAGAATAAATAGGAACTGTCCTGGTCTTACATTGCATTTTAAAATTAAACAACCCGTAAAAACAGTGTTTTACTATAAATCAATTATAAATTACAAATTAGTGAGTAAGTTGGTGAGTTAGTCATTTAGTCAGTGAGTGAGTCTTTTAATGAGTGAGTCAGTCAATGAGTGAGCCGGTTAGTGAGTTAGTGACTGGGTCAGTGAGACATTGAGTGAGTAAGTGAGTCAGCCAGTCAGTGATTCTGTGATAAATATTAGATCTCATTTCATTGTACATTATTTTCAGATAAGGAAAAAACAACCTCCGCGAACAGTGCAGATAACAAGGATTACCTCCCTGTAGTGATGCAGTTACTGATTGTGGGAGTCACGTGGCTTCTTATGTAGATGTGCAATTTGTCATATAATATTATAAGCCAACTTTAAACTTATGTTTTGACTATGCTTGAGTTTTCATGTACATGTACTACTATTTACAATTCATACTGGCAGGTACTAGGTTGTATCATACCCACCGGTAGGTACCTCTGTTTGAGCATTATAATTATTACTGATATTTATTTGATGTTTCGGAAAAACAAATACCCGGGCTGAAATATTTTAATTACAGTGGCACATTAAAATATTTTAAATTGCTTATTATTACATTGTATTTCGAAAAATCATTTTTTAAATCTATAAAGCCGAACAGCTTATTTTAAAAAAAATGCTTTTACTTAAATTTTTAGATATTGCTACTTTTAATAACTAAATATGGTTGCTTCCCTTTGTCCCCTTCACTTGAATTATTCCTTATTAAATCCATTATATTAACATTGAAATCTTGTCGTCATCTCTCTCTGTCTGTCGTTCGCGGGCAGGCGGAAAAACTAAAGTAAAAAATGACACACTTCCCGTGATGCTATCGAGCTGAAATTTTGCACATAGACTCATGTCACCTAACAATGCATAATATCAAACTTTAAGATCGATCAAATTTAGCGTAATTAAATTAATGCATTTTATTTTATCTCAATATAACTGTATGTAGCGGAATGCTTTTGTTTACATTTTACGCAGTGTTCAGTCCTGCGATCGGTAACCAGACCTTTCCCTTCCCCCTCTCCACCGTTTTATAGCAAAGGGGAGTTAAGACAGTTTTAGTCTGTAAATTTTTGTCGCATTTGAACATGATTAATACTTTTAGTTATGTCTCATATGTTAGTGATTTATTGTCAAAAACTTTGTTTTTACGTTTTTGTCCCATTAAAAACCTTATATTAAATTCACCGTCGACACTTGGTCGAGCGGACGGAAAAAAAGTAAACACAAATGACCCACTTGCCGTGATCCTATCAATCTGAAATTTTGCAGACACCTTTGTGTCACCTAACATTGCTTTGTATCAAAACTTCAGACCAATCGAATGTACCGAAATTAAATTAATGAATTTTAGTTTATCTCTATATAGCGTGTGTAGTCGTCTGCTATTGTTGACATCCATGTGTCACTGGAGTTCACTCCAGCCATTTATGTCCACTTCCCCGTGTTTTAGAGCAAGGGCGTTCAGTCAGTTTCAGTCTGTAAATGTTTGTCCCGCGGTGCATAATATATTGCACATAATCAATAATTTTAGCTATGTCATTTATAAGGGATTTATAGTCAAAAACTTTTTTTTTACGGGTTGTTTAATTTAACTGGTTCGATCTAACGATGTGTTGCAGGCGGTCACATCATAATTTTATCCCCTTTGGAGAGTGTCATGGTCACAACGTTGGACTGAGAGGTGTAAGCTTGTATTTTATACCGTAAATAAAATCCTACTGCGGTTCAATATTCCTGAAGCGATGGGTCTGGCTGGTCGCTCCGTCGATCTCTGTGAATTAATTTCACGCGAGTTTTAATAAAAAAACAACCAAAAAAAACATGTTTATCATACTAATATTAAGAGCAATGGCTAAAGAAATTTAAGTATAGATAACCTTCTGTAAAACCGATATTTGATATTCTTTTCACTCAGCGAAATATTTAACAGTTGTGGATACATTTAAATTTGGATTGGAATTTCTAAACTTTCCTCCCATTATTTTCAAATTTTAACTTTACATTTTATGAATTTATATTAAAATCTTTTCAATTTTTTTGGTTGAAATTAATACTAAAGTATATTTTATTTCAATAAAATTGTGTAGTTATTTTTCAACTTGTTGTTCAATTATTTTGACATCCTTCATGATGCAAGGTTATGATGTGTCATGTACTTTTGTGCCATTGTTATGTGAATTGATAACACCACATTGTGTCATCTGATCTTTTACCAGTGCCATGTGTTACGTGATATTGTACAACTACCATGTGTGGCGTGATCTTGTACTACTATTATGTTTTACGTGATATCGTACCACTATTATGTTTAATATGATCTTGTCAATACTTTTTAATCAACCACAAGATCAAATAACGAGAATAATCAAAATGCTTTAACTTTAAAAAATGCACATTTTAATTAAAGCCTATTTTAGAAAAATTGTCATATTTTGTGTAAATAAAGTTATATTCTTCAATATCCGGCCATTTAAACATCAGCCATAGTTTTAACTAATTTTAAAATAGTTCATATTAAAATTAAACAACCTGTAAAAAATGTTTTTGACTATAAATCCCATGGATATGAGACATAACTAAAAGTATAGATTATGTTCGATATAATATGCACCGCGCGACAGACTAGCATGAACATTAACAGATCGGGAATATATTATAAAAAGTTTGTTTAATATTATACGCACAGCGCGACAGACTAACATACACATTTACATCTTACATGGAGATACAATAAAAAATCATTAATTCAATTACTGTACATTCTATCGATCTGAAATTTCGATACAATGCATTGTTAGGTGAAAAAAGTCTATGTACAAAATTTCAGCTCGATAGCATGACGAGAAGTGGGTCAAATATTACTTTTATTTTTCCGTGCGCGTGACCAAGCACGACAGAGAGAGAAGACGGTGAAGTTAAGATAAGGGAATTAAAAATGTTTCAACCTTTGGGGCCGTCCGTATATTAGGTCACGCAATTATTAAAGGCGGTGCGGCATTGTTTTAGCCACACTTGCGCTGCTTCACTTGCCCAATAGGAATATGGTCTGAAAAGGGAACTTTTACTTACTTACTACTAATTATGGCCGATTGTTCTAGACCCTCTCCAATATACCGTCACAAAGCTTTGCGCACAAAGAGCCGTATTAGCCATTTGAAAATGAGCATTTTCAAATCATATTTTTATCATTAAAGTATGTATTTAGTTTAAGGCTCCACGCCTGAAGCCATGTAAAACGTCATTAAATAAATTGTAAGCGATCAAATATTAAGTTTAACTTTTACTTAAAGTTGAGCGTTTTGATTTAAACACACCCCTCCCCCTCGTTACACATCGTCACAAATATGTGACCCTCTCACCCCTAGATGCGTGACGTCAATTATGGACGGCCCCTTTCCCTTCCATCACCAGCTTCAAGAGAACACCTCCCACGCGGGGAAAGTCTAACGCGTCCCCGGCCAAAAATTTACAACAGGCTTTCTAAAAACACGCAACAATCGCTGAACTACAAATCATTTAACGTGTCGAAATCTCTAACACAGTCGTACACACACGCTTACCGTCCCCCACCTTACCACTTTGCACTATGCATATTAAAAAAATAAGAAAAAATTACCAAATGATAAGAGCGCTAATAGTGAAAAAGAATTTTCATATGCTTTACTCACGGTACTTTCCCTTGACCAGGACTGGATTAACCTTTAGGCAAACAAGGCATGTGTCTTCTGAACCAAGCGTTTGGGGGGCACCACAAGTCCTCAAGAAAACCGTGTATGTTGCCCGGTATTCCCACTTAGTTTACATGACATTAGTATATCGCAAACGTAATATTGAATCGAACATTATTTAACCTAGATACCACAACCTGAGGGGTAAAATAACTCACATCTAGTTATTTTGAATTATTTTTTTTCTTCGAGGTTTGTGTGTGCAATGTTTTGAATTGTTTGGAAATGTTTGTGCTACGTTAGTTGATAATCATGAACAAAGCGCAACTCGTTAAAACTGTATGTTCATATACCAAGTTCGTCGACAAATCTCGGGTCTACTACAAAAGCTAGATGAGCAAATAAATGAAGAGTGCAGTCAAAGAGGATGCAAGAATTCGAATTTTCTTTCATACTTGTCTTTTGGGAAGAAGTGTTACAACATTTTGACAGGGTCAGACAAGCTCTAAAAAATGATCACGTGAACTTGAAAACGTGTGAAGATTTATATTATTCGTTATCAGATCACTGGCATGGATCTAGGAATGAATTTGAATGATTTGAAGAAGCTGTAAAAGAAATAACACCGGGTAAGGATTATAAGTCAACTTTGGCCCGTAATCGTACACGAAATACAGTATTTATTGACATTGATGCCCCTGAGGTATCTCTGAATGCCAGAGACAAATTTTGTATATCTTATTTCTACGCAATTGTTGACAAACTTGAGACAGAGATGAGTAGACGAGGACAGGTATATAGCAGTTTGATTTCCTTATTTAGTCCATGTACTACAAACATCTCTCTGCTGTGAAGGACTAATAAATGCTTATCGTGAAGATCTATACTCTATACAATAATTTATATTCTATACTAAAACAGACAGTTCCACTTATATTTTCGCCACAAGTTTTGTGCATCAAAATCTGAAACAACATGTTCAGTTATGCAAAAGTAAACAAAGTAATATTATAGTTAAATAAAACATCGAATGTATAAATCGCCGTGCACATACTTTTAACATTAATGGTTACGAACTATTCAACTGAGCGCTCTTTTCTCAGTTGAAACGTACGAAAAATCCAAGTAGATCTACAATGAAACGAGAAAAGCTTGATTCCATATTTCTGCTGATGATTGAGGCAGATTCGTTGCGCTAAATTAACTTTGTTGTTGTACTAAACAATTTTCCAGATGTAAATCTAAAAATTATTTATACAACCACGTCAATAAATGTATAAATATTTAAATAACAATAGTTGTTTTTTTATTGGAACGGATTAATCATTTTCTGTCTATTTCTTATAGTAAAAATACGTTTGGTTTACGTCCATTTTGGTATACGTCCAAGGGTCTGAAACGGATTTATGACGTATACCGAGGTTCCACTGTATACGGCATTTACATCATTTGCTCTTGAACACAATACTGTGTCCGCATGTTTCTTCAGACTTATTTCAATTATGAAGTTTGCCATTTTATAAAGTTGTTTATGTTATGCAACAAATTCTCGTGATGTTAAAGTTACGGACCTAGATGTTTCTAGCCCTTAAGGGCCGCGGTGGTCTAGCGGTAGCGCGCTGGATTACCGAACCGAGACAGAAGAGAGTTACGGGTTCAGTTCTCGGTGCTGGCAAGGCCCCAGGGCATTGCGCTAACCACACAATCCCTTGGTTGTTATTTGTGGCTAAATAAAACCTGGTAACACTGCTTTACATGCCCAATAGTCCGTCATGGTCTGGAAAGAGCTATTATTATTATTATAGTTTCTAGTCCCTAAATATAATGCTCAAACATAGTTTGTGTGTTCTTTTAAGAACTTAGGACGCAATAATCTTCTTTAAAGAAGGGGCGTCTGTAATATTTTTAAAAAAATTGAATACGCCAGTACGCCAGTTAAGAGGCAGGAAAAAACAATGAACTGTAACTGAATATTTGCAATAAAATAACCGTTTTCTCTCTCTCTCTCTCTTTATCACTCTCTGTCTCTCTCTCTCTCTCGCTCTTCCATTCCCTTATATAGAAATATTTAAATTTCCTTTTCATTTATATCCAAAATAATAGTGAAATATAAAATCAAATATCAAATTTATTAGAGATTAGCGGCGCATTCGCCCTCAGCGCCTTTGGTCACTGCCATGCCACGCCGTTGTTACGCCTCTGACAAAACATAAAATTTCCTTTTCACATTTAGAAACATTTATATACATAACAAAAACCACATGAACAATTTTTCGCTCCAATTCATTTGGCAATTGAAGAACAGAATTGAATTGAACAATACACTTTCCTTGTAATGCTGTCATAAAGTTTTTGATTTCATTTTTACTTGCTGGAAACAAACAAACAAACAAAATCACGGAGTAGAGGTTATATTAGCAATCATAATCATTTTTTGTGTTACTCCTTAAAAAGAAAGGAAAGTCTTTTTAAATTATATATAGAGATAAACTAAAAATGCATTTATTTAATTACGGTACATTCGATTGATCTGACATTTTGAAACAATGCATTGTCATCCAAGATCTATCTGTGGTAAAATTTTGAGATCTCTAGGACCATCAGAAATGGTTTAAATTTACGTTACTATATTTGACGGATACAACATACAACATACAAACGGTGTGACTTAAATAAAAGCGTGTAAAAAAGTGTGCTCTCTCTGACTTTCTCATCTATTAAAAAAATTACATAATTTTTGTCTATTATTATTATAAAATTAATTAACTTAATTTTAATATAGAAATACATTATTGTAGGTTTTATATGAGTGATAGTAGTACGAACATAAGTGTTAACAACTGTTTTTCTTTGTTAGTTTTTTGCATTATATTGAACAATAAAACAGGTCAGTGCAGGATCGGGGGCCCGGGGTACAAGGGGGCACCCAAGTAGGTTTGTGCATAGGGCACCAATATGGCTTAATCCGGCCCTGCCCTTGGCCAATGTTTTGGTGCATGTGTCACTAGTCATAGTTGAAAGTAAATATCATAATTGTTAAGTATTTTGACTCTATTGTCTAGGAGTAATATTAATCATTTGGCTCCAGCCCCCAGTACGACAATACGTAAGTACAAGTTAGAACTACACAACTACATATAAATACTACTATGAGACTATATCTAAGCACATACAAATAATGACGCACAACACCTCTTTATACAAAAGAGATACTATTTAATACATTAAATTAATATATATATATATAAATACGAAATAGAATATATTTAGCAACATTTATGGTTGGACAATACACTACATAAGACAAACGACTGAATCTAACAATGATTCGCGTTTGACCCAACTCCCCTCTGGTCAAACGGGTGTGGCCAATGGATGAGTGACTGTTACTTCTACGTCACTGCCTCTATCTGCTCCGCAGTCAGGCGTAGCGTCTCCCAATTTGGTTGGGGAATTCTTTCACGGAGGTCAGTCCGGGGTCAAGACTCGGATGTGTGGAATGATTGACAGTCTGCTTGGTCTGCTCATAGGGATGACCGTCTTCCACAGTGGTTCTCACGTTTAGAGATGTGGTCGCCTTGTCCCCTTCTTCAAAGCAGCACGTCTCCTGTCTGGTCTGCTATAGGTTAGCTTGCCTAACCGCTATTCTCCGCTATGACCTACTAGCTGAAGAAAATAATAAAACAAACCCGTAAAAACAAAGTTTTTGACTATAAATCCCTTATATATGAGACATAACTAACAGTATTGATTATTTTCAAACATTTACAGACTGAATCTGTCTTAACTCAAGTTTGCTTCATAACCCTGAGGGTGAGAGGGGAAAAGTCTGGTCACCGATTCGCTTGACCGAGCTCAGCGTGACACGTAAAATGTAAACAAAAGTGCCCCGGCGCTTCGACGGGTCGCGTCAACGCATCAACTCAAATCTCACGTGGGAAAAAAACAATAACAAACAGTGAATTTGAATTACATACCTTATATAAGGATAAACTAAAAATGCATTAATTTAATTACGGTACGATCGATCGATCTGAAATTTTGATACGATGCATTGTTAGGTTAGGAGACGGGTCCGTGTGCCAAATTTCAGCTCGATCGGATCACTGGAAGTGGGTCATTTTTTACTTTTCTTTTTCCGCCCGCCCAGCCCATGAGATGACGACAGACAGAAAGACAGAGAGAGGCGGCGGTGAAGTTAATATAAGGGATTTAAAAATAGTGCATACCTTAACTAACAATCAATAATCAATATAGTTAAGAATAAAAGCATTTAACCATATACAAAAAAACATTTGAACTGCTATTACTATGTACTCAACCTGGGAACAAACTTCTCAGCTAGGCTCCTCTAATCAAACAGTCTAACACCTCAGAACTCAATCTTATGGTGGTCTGTGACTGATCTTCTGAGAGAGAGAGGACGCCTTAGGTTTTTGCTGGGGTATATATTGGGCTGCTCACCGCGTGGGTGGTGACCCGCTGTCCTAGATTCCTAACCGTTACTATTGGCTATTCAACTGGGTGGCATGGGTCAGCGTGCAACTCTTAATTTGATTGGTCAGCCCTCATGTACCAATTCCTTTGCACGTGCTCGCATGCATACATTCAGGCGTCATCAGACACCTGATACGTGATCACATTTGACTTAAGTAGTTGTAGCGTCCTAATAAATTTTCCATGACCCATCAGATTATTCCAAAATCTTTGTCCACTCAAGGTCAGCGTCTGAGCCCATATCCCCCAATGGTTCTAAAATTCGAACAGTAACAGTTCTCAAAAGTATATTGAGTTACTATTCAACAATAATATGTCATTGTCTTAATGCCTAATTCATTGTAACAATTATTACTTGATTCTAGTTATTATATGCTGTTCTAAGTGTATTCTAATGTTACTGTTTATTTAGTTTTAAATCAACTTTTCCAGACATACGTATTCTTCTAATGGTTACATAACATTTAGGCAAACATTTAAAAAAAAAGATATTTGGTCTGTAAAGACCGCAGACAATGTCACAATGGTGCACAAATGTCATAGTCCACAGTCAACTTATAAATGGTGCACATGTGTCAAATGCCTTCGTAAATGTCACAATGTTGCACAAATGTCATAATCCACAGTCAACGTCAAAAATAGTGCACATGTGCCAAATGCTACAGTAAATGTCACAATTGTGCATACATGTCATAGTCCACAATCAATGTCAAAATGGTGCACAGGTATCAAATGCCACAGTAATGTCACATTGGTGCACAAATGTCATAGTCCACAGTAAATGTCACAATATGAACATATGCCAGAGTTCACATTTAATACCATAAGGGTCACATAAGCGTAATGCCACATTAAATGTCACAATGGTGCATACATGTCATAGTCCACAGTCAATGTAAAAAATGTGCACATAGGTCATAGTCCACAATAAATACCATAATTGTGGACAATTGTCATATACCACTGTAAATGTCACAATGATGCATATATGTAATAATTCATAATACCATAAGGGTGAATATATGCCAAATGCCACAGTCAATGTCACAATGGTGCACATAGGCCCCAGAAAATACATGATACAGTAGTTATCTCGAGCCTAAAGAATAAATGTTTGCTATTAGCACCTTTTCCCTGTACATTCCATTGTGTATTGACCATTGGGTTATGTAATCAAAATTTATTGTCTAAATAAACTTTCAACCAAGAGAAGCGACAACCTCTACAACGATTCTCTAATGACCTGCCGCCGATTAGCATCAGTCATTAACATTTCTAGCCGGCTAGCCATGTAGGAATGTAGGATGTACGTTGTAATTTCCCTTATCTCTCCCAGTTAGTAGATTTTATTTGAGATGCGTGGTCTAACTTGCAGAGACATTTAAAATAAAAGCGATTTTTATATTTGCGTCTGTTTTTCAAAATTCTATCGGAAGTCACAATGATTATTCAAAATGTCATTTTCATTGGATTTCACTTTGTTATCTGTAAGTAGAAAAACATATGTTTATTACTTATGTAACTTTATTTATAAGTAAATAAAATTATTTAGAGTATGTTCCCTCAATTTTGTGTCTCTCCCACTCTCTCTTGCTCTCTCTCTTTTCTCTCTTTCCCTCTCTTTCTCTCTCTCTGTCACTTCCTCTCTCTCTCTCTTTTGTCTCCTCTCTCTCTCTCTAACTCGCTCTCTCTCGCTTCCGCCCTCTCTCCCTATCCCTTTTTCGCTCTCTCTCACTATCACTTTCTCTCTCTCCCTCGGTTTTTCTTTGTCTGTCGCTCTAACTCATTCTCTCTCCCTCCCCTCTTTCTCTCTCTCTTTCTCTCTCTCACTCCCTCTCCCCCTCTCTCTCGCTCACTCTCTTGCTCTTTTTCTCTCCCTCTCTCTCTCGTCCTCTCTCTCTCTCTTCCCCCTCTCTCTCTCTCTCTCTCGCTCTCTCTCTATTTCTGAGGGAGAGAGAGAGAGCTTGTGACTGATGTCCTCTATGATAATGTAGGTTGTGACTGATGTCCTCTATGATAATGTAGGTTGTGACTGATGTCCTCTATGATAAGGCAGGTTGTGACTGATGTCCTCTATGATAATGTAGGTTGTGACTGATGTACTCTATGATAAGGTAGGTTGTGACTGATGTCCTCTATGATAAGATAGGTTGTGGTGGGTGTCCTCTATGATAATGTAGGTTGTGACTGATGTCCTCTATGATAATGTAGGTTGTGACTGATGTCCTCTATGATAATGTAGGTTGTGACTGATGTACTCTATGATAATGTAGGTTGTGACTGATGTCCTCTATGATAATGTAGGTTGTGACTGATGTCCTCTATGATAATGTAGGTTGTGGTGGGTGTCCTCTATGATATTGTAGGTTGTGACTGATGTCCTCTATGATAAGGTAGGTTATGACTGATGTCCTCTATGATAATGTAGGTTGTGACTGATGTCCTCTATGATAATGTAGGTTGTGACTGATGTCCTCTATGATAAGGTAGGTTATGACTGATGTCCTCTATGATAATGTATGTTGTGACTGATGTCCTCTATGATAATGTATGTTGTGACTGATGTCCTCTATGATAAGGTAGGTTGTGACTGATGTACTCTATGATAATGTAGGTTGTGACTGATGTCCTCTATGATAATGTAGGTTGTGACTGATGTCCTCTATGATAAGGTAGGTTATGACTGATGTCCTCTATGATAATGTAGGTTATGACTGATGTACTCTATGATAATGTAGGTTATGACTGATGTCCTCTATGATAAGGTTGGATGTGACTGATGTCCTCTATGATAATGTAGGTTATGACTGATGTCCTCTATGATAATGTAGGTTATGACTGATGTCCTCTATGATAAGGTAGGTTGTGACTGATGTCCTCTATGATAAGGTAGGTTGTGGTGGGTGTCCTCTATGATAATGTAGGTTGTGACTGATGTCCTCTATGATAATGTAGGTTGTGACTGATGTACTCTATGATAATATAGGTTGTGACTGATGTCCTCTATGATAAGGTAGTTTGTGACTGATGTCCTCTATGATAAGGTAGGTTATGACTGATGTACTTTATGATAATGTAGGTTGTGACTGATGTCCTCTATGATAATGTAGGTTGTGACTGATGTCCTCTATGATAAGGTAGGTTATGATTGATGTCCTCTATAATAAGGTAGGTTGTGACTGATGTCCTCTATGATAAGGTAGGTTGTGATTGATGTACTTTATGATGGGACACCAGTTAATTGATGTTCTCTATGATAGATATATCTATGACTGAGAAGATAGAGTAAGTTGTGATGGATTTCCGTTTGACTGGGAAGCATAATGTGTGTTGAATTCCATTTATGATCGGGTAACCTTTACTTAATCGTTTTCTTTATTTTCAACAATGTACAATGCAGTGTGTAGTATTACACTATCGCTCGCCTCTCGCACACGTTAAATCAGTGTGTAGCTTATTACGCGTTAAATCAGTGTGCTATATACACACGTTAAATCTGTGTGTAGTATAACACACATTAAATCAGCGTGCAGTTAACACATGTTAAATCAATGTGTAGGATAACACACGTTAAATTAGTTTATCGTATACCACACGATAAATCAGTTATCAGTGTGTTGTCAATTATTCCTATATAAGTCAAAACGAACTAAATATACTTCATCTTTAACACAATTTTTATTTCTATCACATTTACACTTTATACTTGTAATTTAATAAATCAATAGCGTTCCTTTGATAGCAATTTTATAAATAATTTATTGCTTAGGTAAAAAATGAAACATGAGGTAAAGAAGGAACATCTTTGTTTTATACTTAATTGGTGTATGAGCTCAATACAATTTTAAATTAAGTCATTTCTTGAAGACATGTTTATGATCCCTTCATCAGTACCCCCTTAAATGTTAAGTATCATCATCACTACCAAATAAAAATTATAATATATTATCATTATTTTTATTAATATATATATATATATATATATATATATATATATATATATATATACATATATATATATATATATATATAGAGAGAGAGAGAGAGAGAGAGAGAGAGAGAGATTTTATTGCTAAATGAAATTCATTTCACATGAAAGATACACTATATCCATGTGTATTAATATAATTATGTACATCATGACACAACATAAGTTTTTCTTAACGTCATAGTATATGTATTCACAAGGAATCAACATGATAGAAATGGTAATAGTGACATTTTTTAATGTTTGAAACATTTCTAATTGATACAAATAACATGTACAGTATATATTTTCCTAAATTGAATTATCTTCTTGTACATTTACAATTATTTTTTTTGTATTGTTTGTCTAAACATGTGTTCTAACGTTGTTTTTTGTTGTTATTTTTTTTTAAAGTCCCATAACCTCATGGTCGTAAGGGGACCTAATGTTTCCATTAGAACTTACTAAGGTGGACCATGGGTCCAAAAAAAAATCTACATTTCTTAATTAAAAAAAAATTTGCACATACTAACTGTACAGTTATAAAAAGACAAAAAAGACAAAGAAAATTTTAATTTTTTTTTAAAACTTTAATTGCAAAAAATATATTTTTTTCTACCAAAATTGATAGTCACTCACAAGCTATCAGGATCAATTTGTTTCACGATAACATGTTCAAGCTTTGCACACTAATTAACAATGCTATTATTACAATAGTTACAAGGCTGTTTTTAGCTTAACAATTATACCAAGTTTCAAAATAATTTCTGTGTGCGGTCATAATTTTTTATAAAAATAATTGGGGGTAGCATCTGAAAAAAAAATTAAATAATTTCTGATGGATAAATAAAAAAAAGGAACTTGTAACTTTGTACAGAATAACCTTGTAAAAAAGCATGGCAAGTTTTAAGCCTGTAGCTCTAATACTTTTCCTGTCTTAACAATTATCGTTCTTAAAAAAGTTTAAAAATGCAAAGCTGAGAAAAACGACAAAAAAGATGTTAAATGTTCTTTTTTTAAAATACAGTCTGTATGGAAAGTATATGATGCTTACACAATGCAGACATACCATTTATGAATGAAATAAAAGTAAATAACCTGAGATAGAGAAGATATTTAATTAATCAGTACATGTTTTCAAACTCGTTATCCAAAGAATTATGACCATAATTATAATATTCTGAAAAATCTTTCTAAGCTACATTTGTAAAAAAATTACCAACCAATGCATAGATAATAGCAATAGGAACAATCATGCAAGCTGTAAAGCATATAGATGTAATACTTTTTTACCTGATAAGTCTGACGTCACTGAAATTTGAAAAATCTAGGTCGAGAAAAACACAAACACAAAATGAAAATTATAAAATAAAATATTACAGGTTAGTTATGTACAATGTATGTATGTAATGTAGAGAATATCAATGCAAGGGGAAAAACTAATATAGAAGCATGTAACAACAATCCTTTGTCACATCTGGCAAAAGTGTATTTGAGAATCTCTCGACAATAATAAATGAATCGAAAGGTTTCAATGCTAACATCAATAGACACTATGTAATATTGGTAACCGATGAATGAATAATTTGTATAAACAAGGCATAAATATGAGAAAAAATGCAAAAAATTATAAACTATTTAAAATAATTATCTAAAATTCACATTATCCACTGCTAGCCACAACAGCCTTTCCTCGTAGGTCCTAGACTTTGGTCATGACATACTGGTTGATTTCTTCTGGTGTTTATACATTTACTAAGAACATTATAGGCATATACAAAACTGCCAGATAGGTCCATGGCCTGATCCAGTCACTAAGGCTGTGAGCCATAGCTTCATTGCTGACATTCAAAAGTTGCAATTGCATACAACTGATGAGTAAGAAGACGAGGTGACGAAGGCACACATGCTGCTTGAAATTTGATAAATCCAGTCCAGTGTGTTTGCGTTCATTTCGAACGATGAAGTGTCCCCCAGCATTCAGCCATGGAAAGTCTTGAAATAGCGGCTGAAAGGCATCGATCTGCTTGCATGTTGAAGCAGAGAGCACTTAGAAGTTAGATGTACCGATGTGATGCCCGGTGATTTTTCAGTTCTTGAAGCTGAAGGCGGAGAGAGTGACCACTTCTTAGCTGGTGGTGAAGAGTGGCCGCAGATCTTTGAAGAGAGTCCTGGTCTGCACTTCAACAGTTTCCTGGCTCTTATCCTGGAGGGGTTTTATCACCTGCATTTTAGAAAATAGAAAAAGTTGTATTATTCAATTTTGAAGAATAAAATTAGCTTATTAGATGTAAATGTAGGCAAAATGTTTTGAGTAATGATAATAGGATTATAACTATTTTTGACAATTTTTCTTCTTTTTATATATTTGTTTGTAATTTTAGGATATGTAGGATTATTGCACTCAATTTTTCATTGATATTCATCATCATGCTTGTCATTGACCACATTTGTTGTCATTGACAACGAAATAATTTAGTTCATCGTCATTTCAAATTAGACACGTGTTACGAACTCAAACATAAGGAAATGAGAACTTGAATGTTTATTTCTATTAAAATATATAATTTTACATTTAAATTTGATATTAATTGGCACCAGTAGTCATTATTTAATTTGTTTTCCCTTACACATAAGCGTATCATTATCATGTTTCATAAGATAATTTGGTACCGCGGTGGCTATGCCTACTAATAGTACTAATAATAGTACTAGTATTACTACAACTGAAACTGCCTTGAAAACTAACTAACTCATTCATTCATGGTCTAAAATTACCAAAAAATATTAATTAAATTCAACTCACCTATTCAACACAAGAAAATTTGTCCAACTTTGAACTTTTGTTTAGACATCCAAAATAAAATTGTTCGATCGATAATTGGTTGTACTTCTAGATCCAATGTTTCATAGCGAAATGAGGCAACGAAATGTTGCATGATGGGAATTTTAGTCCATTTCGAAAGTTGGCATTAGTAGGCCGACCAATGATAATTGCGGATACATGAGATTTGAAATATAGACCAATAAGAACACATGTTTAAGAAAATTTTTGGGCGCTAGTGGAACAAAGGGCAATTTCTGGACCTTTTAATGGGCGAGTCCATTATACAGTGGGGTTAATAAGTTTCCAACGATACCAAATATGCCTAGGTAGCTTTATAATTATGAAAGTAAAAGCAAAGGGCGCCCTATAGGGTACATTTGGATGAATTTTCGCCCCCAAGTCAAAATGGTATCTCCCTATACCACTTTCAAATACACTTTTTAACACTTTTTAATCAATTTTAATGAAAACGGTAAATGCCGAAGTATAGATAAATGGATAAACTAGTAGAATTCACCAAAAACTCATTTCTGATGAATATTTGAAAAATACTGATATTTTGACCCGTGGACCACCATCCCTTCATCAGTACCCCCTTAAATGTTAAGTATCATCATCACTACCAATTAAAATTATAATATATTATCATTATTTTTATTTATATATATATATATATATATATATATATATATATATATATATATATATATATATATATATATATATATATATATAGAGAGAGAGAGAGAGAGAGAGAGAGAGATTTTATTGCTCAGTGAAATTCATTTCACATGAAATAAACACTATATCCATGTGTATTAATATAATTATGTACATCATGACACAACATAAGTTTTTCTTAACGTCATAGTATATGTATTCACAAGGAATCAACATTATAGAAATGGTAATAGTGACATTTTTTAATGTTTAAAACATTTCTAATTGATACAAATAACATGTACAGTATATATTTTCCTAAATTGAATTATCTTCTTGTACATTTACAATTATTTTTTTTGTATTGTTTGTCTAAACATGTGTTCTAACGTTGTTTTTTGTTGTTGTTGTTTTTTTAAAGTCCCATAACCTCATGGTCGTAAGGGGACCTAATGTTTCCATTAGAACTTACTAAGGGCTTGGTAGACTTTCCAAGTCAGCGGAGGACTTTTTTAGCATTTGTTCTAATGTTAAGTTGGTGGAACTGCATTGTGTAACTGCTGCCTTTGCTCAGTGAAGCCATGTGTGTTTTCTGTATGGTGAAAGTATTTTTAAGCTTATAGTTTTTTCTTTCTTGTTTATAGAGTCTGGTATTAATTTTATTGTTATTGCTTTGTCTATATCTACATTGTGTATGGTGCCAGCTTGTATGAATTGTTTGAGTGTGGAATTAGTTTGTATAATTTTATTGCACTTGGGATATAATTGTTGTTCAGTCTCATCAGCCCCTGACCTGCAGAATGGACAGCCTATTCTTGCCCCCGTCTTTGTATTTTCTTGATGAGACTGGTGTTGTATTGTAAATTAGTCTGTATGTTATTTATTTTTTCTTTATTTGGTATTTCTCTGATTTGTGTATTTTTAAAAGTGTCCTTAGTGTTTGTAATTCCATAAACTTGTGTCCATTTAATTATATTGTGCAGAGGTGTTGCTTGTCTTTTTATTAAATGTGTATATATTTTCATTGGTTGTTTTGTGTAACACTTCTTCATTGCCTTTTATTGCTTTGATGCATGCTGTATGAAATTGTGATTGATTCGTCCCATATAATGTGCAGTGCTATTATCTATTGCCATTAAATATCCTAATCCGATTCCTAAGTAATAATGTGTGAATGTATTTTCTGATTTTTTTTTCCAATGGTTTGTCCTATAAATTTTATTGTGAGTGCTTGTATTTTTGTTTGTATGTCTTGCAAGTTTATTCCTCCAATGAGCTTAGATTGTATTATTGGTGTATGTCTGATATTGTGTAGTGTTCTTTGGAATATGCATTTAGTTATGTGTGAGTTAATTTCCTTTAAAATCATTGTTGGGTTTTCCCATTCTGTTCCAGTATATATTGTTTTGGGGATGACATATGTGTTTATTATTTTACTCTTTCCAAAATTTGTAGGTGCTGCGTATTTGTTGCCATCTGTAATTTTTTTAAATAATTGATTGTTCAATATTCATCCATATTTTAGTGTTTGCCTGTCTCTGATCATTGGAATAAAAGATCCCATAAATTCTAAGACTCTCCTTCCTAATTATGCGTAAGGGCAAATATAGTATATCCTGCCACATACTTATCCCCATAATTTCAGATTTGTTTTATATTAATTTTGGATCAACTACCTCTTCCAAATTCTTGAAAAATTGAAATCATTTTGTACATTGACCTATTATTTATGGGGAAAAAACCGTGTCATCTGCATATGCAATATGACGCGGTGGTCGAGTGGCAGCGCACTGGACTGTCGTACCGATGGTCACGGGTTCGAATCCGTGTGAAGGCAAGGGTTTGTTCCCGGGCCTAGGGCGTCCCTGAGTCACCCCGCTCCGAATGGGTACCTAACACTACATGTAGTTAGGCGGCTGGGTAATGCGTGGAACCCACAAAGCCGTGGCCTGTGAATGCTGCATCACTTGCCAACAGATCATCTGTCATGGTCTGTTGACGCAACTATCTTCTGCATAGATCTGTATAGATAAGATATAGATAAGATATGCAATAACTTTAGTATCTCTGGCTCCAGGGATCCCTATTTCTGTTATGAACATATCCCACCTGATTTTCTCAAGAAGTGGTTCAAATGCTAGAGTAATTGAAATTTCTTTTGAAAGTTTACTATTTATTATCAGATAGCTAGCAATTTTCCTGTATGAAATTTAAACCAAATTACAAAATTACTCCCCTACTTTATTGCGTTTTTTGTCTTGTGAAGGTATGCGTGGTCTACCCTCTCAAAAGCATTCTCCTGGTCTAGTGATAATAAGCATGTTTGAATTTTTTTGTAATTTGCATATTTAATAATGAATGTGATTATTGATGTCCCTGCCTTAAATGCTGCATTGTTGATTGCCATGAATGAGAGTACATGTATTTAAATGTGGCTTTAGTTTATTGACTAATGTTTTTGTAAGAATTTTATCATCTGTGTTGAGTAATGATATGGACCTGTAATTTTTATTATTAAATCCCTTATATTAACTTCACCGCCGTCTCTGTCTGTCGTTCGTCGTTGGGCGGGCGGAAAAATAAAAGTAAAAAATGACCCACTTTCCGTAAAGCCATGGAGCTGAAATTTGGCACACAGACCCGTGGAACCTAACAATGCATCGTATCAAAATTTCAGAATCAACATAACGTACCGTAATTAAATAAATTCATTTTTAGTTTATCTATATACAACTATCTGTAGCAGTCGCTATTGTTTACATTTTACGGGTCACTTGACTTCTCGCCAGCCATCGGTGACAACATCTCGTGTTTTAACCAGGTTGAATTCACTCAGTTTCACGCTATAAATGTTTGTCGCGTTGGAACATAATCAATACTTTCAGTTCTTTCTCATATATAAGGGATTTATAGTCAAAAACTTTGTTTTTACGGGTCTTTTTTTAAATTCCTTATTTTAACTTCACCGCCGTCTCTCTTTGTCGTTCGTCGTCGGGCCGGCGGAAAAACTGAACTAAAAAATGACCCACTTCCCGTGATGCCATCAAGCTCAAATTTGGCACACGGACTTGTGGCACCTAACAATGCATAGTATTAAAATTTCAGATCGATCGAACGTACCGTAATTAAGATAATATTATTTTAGTTTATCTATATAAAACTATCTTTAGAAGTCGCCATTGTTTACATTTTACAGGTCACTTGACTTCACGCCAGCCATCAGTGAACACATCTCGTGTTTTAACCAGGTATACCGGCGTGCTTTTGTTTACATTTTACGTGTCACGCTGAGCTCGGTACAGTGATTGGTGACAATACCTTTCCCCTCTCCCACCCGCCCCCCTCCCCGGGGTTATAAAGCAAAGGGAAGTTAAGACAGATTCAGTCTGTAAATGTTTGTCGCTTTTGAACATAATCAATACTTTTAGTTATGTCTCATATATAAGGGATTTATAGTCAAAAACTTTGTTTTTACGGGTTTGTTTTATTATTAAATCCCTTATATTAACTTAATCGCCGTCTCGTGGGCGGGCGTAAAAACAAAATTAAAAAATGACGCATTTCCCGTGAAGCCATCGAGCTGAAATTTGGCTCACGGACCAGTGTCACCTAACAATGCTGGTTATCAAAATTTCAGACCGATCAAACGTACCGTAATTTAAAAAATGCATTTTTAGATTATCTATATAAAACCATATGTAGAAATGGCTATTGTTTACATTTTACGGGTCACTTGACTTCAAGCCAGCCATCGGTGAACACATCTCGTGTTTTAACCAGGTGTATCGGCAAGCTTTTGTTTAAATTTTACTATTCACGCTGAGCTTGGTCCAGTGATCGGTGACCAGACCTTTCCCCTCTCCCACCCACCCCCAGGGATTATAAAGCAAAGGGAAGTTAAGACAATTTCAGTCTGTAAATGTTTGTCGCGTTTGAACATAATCAATGCTTTTAGTTATGTCTCATATATAAGGGATTTATAGTCAAAAACGTTGTTTTTACGGGTTTGTTTTATTAAGCTGTTTTGTCTATGTCTTTTTGGGGGTTGGTTGTATCTAGAGGGCTTGATATATAAATTAAAGCGCCTCCCGGTATAACCTTCCTATCTCAAAAAACTCAAATACATTTCTCAAATTTTGAACTAGTTTTTGATAGAACAATGGTTTTTAGTACCGCTTAGCTGGGGCGTATAAATTAAAAGTGTGTAATTATCTTTCTTGTCTGTGTTATTCAGCGTAATCATTCTTCCATCACTATCACTGTCCTTTGCGGCCGTCCATAAAAGACGTCACACGCCTAGGGGGAGGGGACAGAGGGTCACGCATTTGTGAAGATTTGTGACGAGGGGGGAGGGGGTGTTTAAGAAATGTGACGTCACAAAAAACGCGTATTTTTAAATAAAATTTGCTCCTAATTATGTGATTTCTCGCTACTTATTTAATGACGTTTTCAATGGATGCACACGTGGGACCATGGGCGTCGCTAGGAATTTTTCCAGGCGGAGGGGGGGGGGTTAATTACTGACAATGCCATAAAGGCTCAATTTTCAATTAAATTCAAGTTAAGTATAGCATAAGGGCCGAAAAAACCCTTATAAATTAATAAAACTTACAAATTAGTGCTGTAATAGCTAAAATACAACATATATTAATGCATTTAATAAATAAAAAAACTTAACTTCTCACGAGAAAATTGAATTTTGCTGTGAAATAATATAAGGGTAGAAACTGCAAAAGATTACCAAGGATGGATAGAAAATTTTTACAGGTTAAAAAAAAACAACACGAAAAGTAGATTCCGAAATACCGTTATAGAAGATTTTGGGGCGTCTGCAGCATCTGACTTATCATTGGCATTGAGGACAACAGTACAAGTTCAACAGCCAGACACAACTGAAGCAACTGTTCCGAATTTGATTGTCGCTGACACTTATTCATATCCTAAATTGGATATTTGAAGGTATCTCTGGACACACGACCTTTCAAATAAGCTGAAATGGCAGCTGATTTGTGATTGTTGGACCCTTGATAAAACGTATGATTTTAGAGCTGACGGTGAGGGAAACATAGTTTTTAGTTTTTATATATAAATGGTTATCAGACTACTCAACATGGCTGGTATACTCGCAAATGTTAATAGGTGCCTTTTGAAAATATTGCGTGTTGTTTCTTCAAAAAGTAATTCGATGAGTTCAGTGGGCATCAAACCATGCACACAATTTAAAGATTTCAATGAAGATGCACTTAGCCACCTGCAAAGCACATGACACAAAGGCTCTCATGAAGATGCAAGCAATTTTATTTGCTTTATTGGAAGCCAAAGCAGTTTCTATAAATGAGTAGTTGGACTCATCCCTTAGAAGACTAATTCAAGAAAATTGCAACAAACTGTGTCCCACCATTTCTACAATCTTATTTTGCTGCATGCAGGATTTAGCACTTCGTGGAAAAGAATCAAATTCTGGTAATTTGTATGACCTTTTAGAGTTTCGTGTTGAATCTGGAGATGAAGTTCTTGGTAATCATTTGTCAATTGGTTCTTGTAGTGCTGAGTATGGTTCACCGACTAAACGGCCCCGGACAAAACGGCCCTGGACTAATACATGGACTAATAGTAAAATGTACAATCAAATATTATATTCGTAGTTTTACTCACCTATTCAGTGTCAGGTTTAGCTCACAATAAACAATAATAATGACATCACAAGAGTGAATTTAATAGCCTTGACTTGAAATGGTATCAATCACGGTTGTTCGTTGACAAGAAACAATATAATAACATCACAAGAAATAATTTTAAAATTTTACCACTTTTTTAAGGGTGAAAAGATTGACAAAAGCTTAATTAAAATGCCCAAAAAAAACGTTCTTGTTAAAAAATGTTCACAATTTGTCTGGGGCCGTTTAGACCGGGGCCGTTAAGTCGGGGGCCCGTTTTGACGTGCCACCGCTAAGTATATCTCTTCAACTACGCAAAACACTATAATGGAAATTTGTGTGTCTCTCTTGCCTGAAGACATTGTTCGTGAAGCAAATAATTCAGTTGCATTTTCTATACTTGCCGACGAGACAAATGACATTTCAGGAGGCATTGAGCAGATGTCACTTGGTGTTAGATTTGTCAAAGAACAAAATGGGAAAATGATTGTCACAGAAGAATTCCTGGGATATATTACAATTGTCAATAGAAAAGCTGAAGGTTTAGCCAACACCATCATTACTAATTCATTATAATTTGGATTAGATATGACAAAGCTTGTTGTTCAAGGATACGAAGGATGTTCTACAATGGCAGGTAAAGAAGGACGAGTCCAAGCAATAATTCGAAAAAATACCCAAAAGCAGCATTTGTACATGGCAGTTCACATAATCTAAATCTCGTGAACGATAGAAATAATGTGAATGTTGTACGAAACAGAATAGGAATAATTGAGTCAATTATAGTGTTTTTCCCAGAAAGTAATCAGCAAAGAAAACCAATTCCAAATGTTCCTTTGCTATGTGAAACTAGATGGACACATAAATATAAAAGCTTGCATATTTTTGCTGAAAATGTGACTGAAATTGTTAAACAACTGGAATATTTAGAACAATCAGTAATGTAATCAGTTATACCTGCAGATATAATTCTTTTTTATGTTTGATAAATGTAAACTGTCTTCAATTTAATAAACTTTCAGTAAATTTAGTTCAGTTTTATCGTAACAACTTTATGACATTTTTATGACATTTTTCTAAAATGTATGGGGGGGGGGTATTTGCACCCCTTGCCCCCCCTTTCATACGCCCATGCGTGTGACAATATTAGAGTGCAGCCTTACACTAAATGCATACTAAAATGACAAACATGTAGTTTGCAACATGCTAATTTTCATTAAAAATATGGCTTTTTAATTTTTTTATTGGGTTGGGGGGGGTATAGTCAAAGTTTTGTGACGACATATTGGAAGGGAGGGTCTCAGTTTTTGTTACGAAGTGTGACGAGTGGGTAGGGGTTTAAAAATGGGCCAAAATCACTTGACGTCATTTATCGACGGCCCCTTATGTGTTATTTCCCATCTATCAGATGTCTGTAATATTCACAGTCCTTAAAAACTCCCTAAGCTAAAGTGACTATTTTACATTACTAAGGTCTTCGTATATGTCACAAATTGTTGTTTTGAGTGGCGTCGTTGTCTGAGGGGTGGTGAACGAATACACAGTCACTCACTCAATGAAAGATATTCACTTTTAATTAGGTTTATGACACGTTTTATTAACATGAAAACACTACAACATAAGTTCATCAGGGGGAGAGTTCCGCTAACAAACTTAGCCAAGAAGACTATGCTCCGAAGGACCCAAGCTAACTGACCACTGAACTCCGCTTTCACACTATCCCAATACCTAACCTCACCTTACACTCCCCTCCCCCTTCATCCTTCCCTGGTCAACCATTATCTCTCACACCTCGGTGCCATACACTCAGGGATTCTCACCTCGACAGTATACATAATTACGTCGCGTTCCGAGGTTACGTTTTTCTCCTGTAAAAAAATGATATTAATATTCTGCACTTTTTCACTAGGTAAATGATTTGTTGCTTTTTATTTGAACAAGTCACAATGTTGAGTGAGAAAAGTGTTAGCTGTGTAGTTTCCTTGTCTGTTTTGATCGTGTTTCCGAACTTTGCGTCGAGTTCGCGTAATTTAATTTTGTTTTATATATGGTCCGCTTGACCGCATTCTAATATCATTTTCACTTGTATGTAGAATGTTTTTATCCATGATATTAATTTTTTTCTAAAGTTACATTTCTTGCATTGTTTAACACACTATGTCCAATGTTTATTCACTTTTGTCCGTTGACTCGTCCTGGGGGAACCAGTCATACTTTGTGTATTTGTCATCCTCCTTCTTTGAGTCTTCATCTTGATAATGACTTTGAGTTGCCGTCCACGTTTCATGGAGTGGATTACCCGTACTGGGAGGACTTCCTCTGAGTCAGCGTTGGCATACGACCGTCTCTTAGATAGGGCTGTCAATATTGTTTTAAAAAAGCTGCCTAAGTACCCGTCCAAATTTTTAACGGGTGCTCGGGTTACCCGTTCGAAACGCCTAAAACTTTTCGGCGTCATGCCCGCTGTTAGCCTTATACTTCTTTGTTTATGTTGCGAATGCAAATTTAAATGTAATAAATCAGCGATGTAATAATGATGACATTGAAATACTACTACAGTACAGTGGTGTAAAAACAATGAGCGCATGCCGAAGTGATATTTTTTGGTGGGGGGGGGGCACGAAACAAAGTCTTTTAAAGATAAAAGGCAAGTAAACATATCGTATGATAACATGGCGGGTTATTTCTAGCTCAAAGCTGACAACTTGTAATTAACCAAACTTTCCGGGACTCAGCCCTACTGAGTGGAGCCATCCCCTTGCATTTAGTTTTGTTTTTACAGTGAAAATCATTCAAAGATTCAAAAATATATTTTTTTAAAAATTGAAACGAGAAAAGAGCTGGTTTTTGTTGTTTTTTAAAGTATGGTGGGAATAGGAGTGGAGAGAGGAGTAAGTGTGGGGCGGGGGATTAGATAAACAACATCAGCTTGTCTGAACGGGTAATTCAAAGTTGTGCGGTGCATTTCAAAGCCAAGGCCAACGTCATTTCTGTCATTTCCTGCTCTTCATAACTATTGGTGTGGTGTTCTATTTTCCTTACCTGAACAATTCAAAGAACTAAAATCTTTTAGTTTTAAAAGATTTTTGTTTCATGTAAAAAAAAATGGTGTAACTAAATACATTATAATTTGTTGGGTTGACAGTTATTTCTTTTTATTTTTTAAGGCGTTTTCGTGTTAAACGTATTTCACTGTTTAAATTTCAATTGAAAAGTTTTAATTTGATAAATATTTCGTGAGCCGAAATGTGAACAGAGAAGAGCCTACGTTCAACCACCGACCACCGTTGGTATAGACCCGTGATTCTCAAAGTAGGCGCCGAAGCGATCCAGGGAGGCGGTGAAGGCCATGGGTTAATTTGGGGGGCGGTGAATAACTGTAAGGGGGTGGTGAAAGCATAATAAAACAAAACTGTAAAAACAAAGCTTTTTTACTATTAGTCCCTTACATGTGAGACATAACTAAAAGTATTGATTATGTTCAAACGCGACAAATATTTACAGACTGAATCTGTCTTAACTCCCCTTTGCTTTTAACCCGGGGGGTGGGGTGGGAGAGGGCAAAGGTCTTGTCAGCGATCGCTGGACCGAGCTCAGCGTGACACGTAAAATTTAAACAAAAGCACGCCGATACACCTGGTTAAAACACGAGATGTGTTCACCGATGGGTGGCGTGAAGTCAAGTGACCTGTAAAATGTAAACAATGGCGACTTCTACAGATAGTTTTATATAGATAAACTAAAATAATATTATCTTAATTACGGTACGTTCGATCGATCTGAAATTTTGATACGATGCATTATTAGGTGACACGAGCCTATGTGTCAAATTTCAGCTCGATGGCATCACGGTAAGTGGGTCGTTTTTGGGCCCGACGACGAACGACAGAGAGAGACGCCGGTGAAGTGAATATAAGGGATTTAAAAATGGAAAAGAAGATTTAGAAAAGTATGATTTATGTATTCTGCTCATATGGTTCTATTATTCGTTTTGGACATTGGTTACCGCATTTGCCTTTAGTGTTCTTTTTATATGTGCAATTGTGCACTTCTAGACTGCAAGAGCATTTGAAATAAAATTAACGGGGATAAAAAGATAAGGATTTATATAATTTTCAAACACTAAAATACAAATTTATCAAACAACTGACTTTGACGACACTTTTTTCAGCAGCAACCACACAATATGGCAATGGCTTGCTAGCTTCTTATAATATTTCATTATTGATTGCCAAATCGGGTAAACCTCATACTATTGGTAGAGAACAAATTTTACCGGCTATAAGTGAATTAATACGGACTATGGCACATAAGCAAGCATCTGATATTATCAAGAAAAATTCGTTTAGCAATAATACAGTTCAAATCAGATCTGATGAAATGGCTCAAGGTGTTGAAGAAACATTGTGTAGCTATTTAAAACATCTCTGTTTTCTATTCATTTTAAGGAGTCAACTTTGCCAGGAAATGAAGCTTTACTTATGCCATACGTGTGGTTCACAGAGGAAAAACACATATGCTAAGAATTATTAGTTGATAAATATTTGCAAACTTATTCCAAAAATTAGATACAAACAATGAATTTAGTTTTAAATTCAAACACTGCTATTAACAATTCTGGCTGGAAAAGGAGATCCTGAAGTATGGGCTGTAATTTAAAATTTCGTAATTACATTTCCTTCATCATATTTAGTGGAAAGTAGATTCAGTGCGGTAACTAATTTTTTTTAAAAAAAATGCAAATAGTCAAACGAGGTTACTTTAGATTACTGCTGACGAAAATAAAGCCGATTATTTCTAAATTGGTAGCAGCAAACCAGGTTCATTGTCTCATTTATATGATTTCGAAATTGTGTGTGTGTGTTGAACTATTATTGAATTGTGAAACCAGGTTACTGGTTATTAGTCGCATGAATGCATTCAATTTGCTGTCAGTCAGCATTGATCTGTTCTTAGATTTATTTATTTTCATACAAGAAAAAGCTTGCTCACATATGTATGTGGACCAAATAGTGGCAAAAGCTTGACAGCAACATTTTTTAAGTGTGGAAACGCCGCACCTGCACAAAAAAAAATCCAGCAGAAAAACTAACTTGAACTTCTCCTTCAGATCATAATCTGTTTTTAGGTTAAGCAATTCTAACATTATATCTTCTGGGGCTTAATCAGCTTCTGCACTAAATTGCGAACTGGGGATATTGAAGAGTGGTTCGAGGTTCTTTTCGTCTAGGAACCTCATTTCAAATTCCATAGCAAATGCATCCTACTGAGCCTTGCACTTAGCCATTTTACAAGAAATGGTTTTCTGTTTCAGCAAAGGGAAATGGCTAAACCTGTTTTCAACATTGCCTGGAGAACAGGGAGAGTTTTGTCTGAAATGATTTAACATACACATAAATTTCATGTGCAAACAAGCCATTGCCCTGAAGTTTGACATTCAGTTCATTCATATTTTTATAATGTTATTGTCAAACATGAAGTCTGACTTCCATTCTCCATTAACTATGTTAGTAACAAAATCACAAACAAAACGCTTCCTCTCCAGCAACATAATTATTTCTTCGGGGATATCTGGCCTAGGCTCAGCCATCGGACACTGGCGTAGTAGATAATATAATATTCAAATCTTCAAACAGTGCTTTTAACACCTGTGAATAAGTTCCCTGGCTTTTACAAAGTTTATCATGCTAACAACTGCTGGAAATTCAACACAACTTTTTACAGACTTTCCTGATGGTTGCCACAGTTTAGATGTAAGAGTGTGTGGTCAGGCTGATATTTCTTTTAATTTATTGTTCATACTACTTTTTCCAGTTAAAGCTCGCGCTCCATGGTTATTTACACTGGCCATCTTCTTCAACACCAACCCAGTTTATTTTAAACACAGTTCTCTACAGTATTGAATAAATCCTGCCTGTAGTTGTGTCTTGAGTGCCTCAACACAGAGTAATTAATTCTTCGTTAAGCTCGAAACGAGGATGTAATCCCCATATATAAATACCAACAGTTGTGCTGTTCCTATACATTGGTACTTTAATCCAATGCAAGTGTAGCAAAAAAGTCTTTGCTTGCATCTCGAAGTTGGTGTATCAAATTGTCACATTTTTTTTTCAAACGTCTGACTAATGTTCCCTGATAAAGAAATGGTGTCAAATTATGTTTTCTGTTCTGGACACATAACGCTTGCTGCATATGTCAAGCATTTATTGATAAATTCACTTTCAGAAAAAGGCTTGTTCCGCTTTAACGATCTTATGAGATATCTCCAAACTGGCTTCGGTTGCAGCATCTTGTATTTAAGACTTTTGGTGAAAACATTTTGCTGCTTCTTTAAATTATTAACAAACTTCTTGCATTTTCTTTTTATGTCTTGGTTTGTTTAATTGTGCATGAAACACTAATGTTTTGTTTCGTGGTATCTTTTTAAGTCGCACTCATTAAAGACGCCCACACGCTCACGGCACAGCAAGCAGGCTGCTTTTCACCCAACGCTCGTGAAGCAATATTTAACAGTTAATTCGTCATTTTAAAAGATTTAAAAAAGACATTCGTCCTCACTCTTACTTTGTTTGGTAGCACTCATTGTTAAATTCAAAGTCTATTTGCTTTTAAATCATATCACAAATTTTCAAAACCGTTTCGAAATGTAAACCGTAAACAAAATCCAATTCTGGTTGAGCTGAAATGTAGTTTCGAACAAGTATGTTGACAAGTAATGACTAATGATTCTGAAACCATAAAACCGATTATATATCTCTATATTCGAATCAAATGCTGGGAATAAAATTTCAAAAATATAATAAAAATTCTAAGCAAAGAAATTAACATGACACAAGATCGCCACGTGTACATGTGCACGGGCCGCATAATATACTCTGACTGGACGCATGTGGCCCACGGATCGTAGTTTGCCTATCCCTTTGTTAGAATAATAATAAAAAATATTCGAGATGCGCTGAGTAATATTTTTTACTGGAAAGTGGGCGGTAGGCCAAAAAAGTTTGAGAACCACTGGTATAGACATTGCAGTAACATTTCCATGGGTACCCAGGTGCAATTTTACTACCCTGGTAATCGTACGGCAACGGGTACCCGTTGACAGGCCTACTCTTAGGTGAAATTTCTCCTAATTTCACATCTGTTGATTTTCGCATGTTCTTTTTAAACGTTTTTATTCGGGTGTGGCACTTGTGTCCTCACTTTCCGGCGGCTCGGGTGTGGCACTTGGGTCCTCTCCGAGAACCAATGTGGACCCGGCAACACCATTGTCTTTGAACCTCCAGCCAAGGGGGCTGCCCCTGGCTTTGTCACTTGGACACCTGGTTTGTCTTTTTGATCCATCGCTCCGTCTCCTGTCTTCTCCACTATCCCATCTCTCACTGGTGTTTCCCCTCACATTTGCTTGTCCAATTCTCCAACGAGCCGCATAGAAAGCAGGCCTGCTTCCTTCCCGGAATTAAGAGTAGAATTCTCTTGTTTTGAATTTTCCAACATTTTAATAAATATAATGTGGGATAAGTGTGTCTTTGTCCGGTCTAAATAGCACGGTCCATCTGTCTGCTCTTAATTTGTGAGGGTATGCCTCAATTTTTTCTTTACTTATGAAGGAGAGCATTTCCTCCACTCCCTCCTATTCTCTCTCCCTACATGCTACACATTTCTTTGTTTCCCTTCTCCAGGTTGGAATGTCTGCCTGTGAAAATTCTCGAAGTGCTCCACTTCGGCCTCTTTTCCAAGTTTGAGAAACCACTTAAGTGATTACCTCTCTCTATGTAATTTGTAGTTCTTTTATTAAGCAACCTATGATCTCAGGTAACGTGATTCTGTAAGCTTCTTTCCCTGACATAGTAAGTTGGTTGTGTGGCAGCGCGCTCTACTGGCGTACCGATGGTCACGGGTATGAATCCATGTGAAGGCAAGGATTTGTTCCCGGGGCCTAGGGCGTCCCTGAGTCACCCAGCTCCGAATGGGTACCTAACTCTAGTTAGGCGACTGGGTTATGCGCTGAACCCTCATAGCCGTGGCCTGTGAACGCTGAATCACTTGCCAAAAGATCATCCGTCATGGTCTGTGGACGCAATTGTCTTCTGCATAGAAGGAGCATCTGTATAGATAAGAAAATTATGGGAAGTGTGTTGGGGACGTTTGCATTTGACAGTGACACGCCCTTTACTCTAATCCTCAGACACATTTTGAATTACTCACATGTATTTGAAACACTTAGCCCAATCCACTGAAAAAACCCCGAACGTAAAAGTCCAAAGAAATAAATATGCACTGAATAATCAATAATCTATATATGTCTTTATATCTTTAAATTAGGGCGAAAGATTTAAACGTTGTGAAGAGAAACCATATTTAATCTTACCGTTGCAAACCGCCTCGACATTAAAATGGGCCAGCGCGATCAATATAATAATGATCATTAGTCTGCAAGGTAATGCGGGTTGGAGATATTTGATCTTAAATAAAGGGGTAATTAAATTTGTAATATTCCCTATAATAACGAGTTGAAACCAAAATTGTAAAACATATAGTATTTCTTTTGATCATTTTGAATTCACCAGAAAGTTTGTTGTTTTTTATTTGCGAATAGACTAGGTCATAAGGTAAGATTTATATAAGACTTATTTAAACGTTTTGAATATTTAAAAAAAAAGGACTACAGATTTAAAAAATCGTTTTCAATACATTTAAACAAAACAACATATTCCACAGCATGTGCTGCGGTGACAAACAGGATTTTACCGATCAATAATATGTCCCTCAGCATTTCTGGAGAACAAGCCGGACTTTCATGTGGAGGTAATTCTTCGGAACAAAGAGTGAAAATGTCAAGGATGGTTCATCTGTATAAGGATGACATAGCCTATTGGAGCGGATCACTTAGACAGAGTGTAAGCCTAATGATTTGTTGAAGTACCACAGTTTTTGTTATAGTATGAATATGTAATGGGTTTCGAAACTAGGCATATTATTGGACTAGTGAAAAGTCTCATGTTTTTTTAGAACAATTTTCTTAGTAAAATTTGATTATTTTTTAATTGTATTTTATTCTATCCCCTGCATGCATTTGGCTCACCCCTATCAGGTACATCATTGGTTGTTTCCGATATATTTTTAAAAACAACTTCTCTCCATTTGGTGTTTTTTTAACTGTATTTTTTTTTACACGGCACGGTTGTTAGCCTTGCACGCAACCATTTGGGGGGGGGGCTGCCCCTAACAGCGCGACACGTAGCTGCTTTGTTCGGGTCATGTCCCTAGCCATTGTGAATCCCTCCACTTCCTAAAAGGCATTAGGGCTGATTTTGGTCCGCCCCGGTTATTTTATTTCCCCGTTACCCTCTATATCTGGTGGGCTTTGCGCTTTCCCCTATCTGACTTCTCGGAAGGCGCTCGATGGAAGATCAGCATCTCCGCACGAGTTAAAAACTACTTCATAACTACAAATGGGGAATAAGGATGATTCTTCCTACGTGTTTACAGGACATAAGATGACATTAAAAATTAATATATCAATGGAAAGTATCAACCCAGTGTAAACTGAGGTATTAGTTGATTTACTTTCCTTTTCAATTTTTAAAATAACTTTTCATCTCCTTTTATTTCCTATTACGTAATCTGACAACTTGTATCAGGAAACAAATGCGGTTTTGTTTAAAGTTATTTGCTTTTTAAAATACATACCTTAAACATTATTGGCTAATATTTCTTTGATTTTCAGTATATCCCACAGGGAAGGAACTGGAATGTCAGTTTTGAAAACAACTCGGGAGACATAATATTATACATCAATGATTTCAGTCAACGGGATGCTGGAGCTTATTACTGCTTGGTTATCAAAAACATTAGGAGTGTTCAGACAACTGAGATAACCTGGCTGAATCTAATTTTCTCTGACCAAGGCAAGTTTTATAAAGAATTTTACATGGTTACACCATCTATAAAGATTTTGGTTGAAATTAATACATATCAGATTACGTAACAAGTCATTAATCCTATAATAAAACCAACGATTTAAACATTACGATCATGCAAGACAAACCCTATGATTTACAGACAATTTACTCGGCTTTATATGTTTGCCGCCGACGACTCAGATTTTTCGGATTTTAGCTCAATGCGCTAGATCAGTGCTGCTCAAAGTGGTGGTCCGTGGACCAATGCCGGTCCGTGGGTCGTCCGCAACCATTCAGCAGAAGTAATCAAGACAGGGAAGAAAAATACAATCCTCCATTTGCAACCCTTAATATAACCCTATAGAATAAATAATATATCAATTTTTCGATAGTAATAACTTAAAATGAAACTTATTAAATAAAATACATTAAATTTCGCTACCACGTCAGTACTGATAACATAGTGTACCCGTCTTTGGAGAAATGGAAAAATTCCTGCCGGTCCGCCATACTAAAAAGCTTGAGAAGCACAGCACTAGATGACATATCATACGTTCGCTTACTGTGTGCATCTCATAGACAATTCAAAGTTTAGAAATTGACATATTGTCACATGCATTGTATTTTAAAGCTTAAACTATGGCTGATAATTACGATATTAACTAACATATCTTTTTAACTATTATCAACAATTCGTCAGTATAATTTTATTTAACTCATAAAATTTTATGATCAAATTTTAATCTCTCTTCTTTTTACAAATCGTTAGCATGGCTTACTTTAAATTGTTTTAAAAAATGCACTACCAAAAGTTGTGTAATGTTACAAGTGAACGTTATTTCAAGCCAAAAAAAAGTTATAATTGCATTTTAAAAAATGCAAAAAATTGTAATGATATACATTTGCTTCCAGTAGCGTATATGCAATGAAAATTGTGTGGAATTTACTTTTGATGTTGAGCTAAACGTAATCGTCATATTTTGACTGATAACCCCAGATATGACTTCGTTAACTTAAATACAGAAACCTGTATTACTAGAGCCAATAGCAGTGGTTCGCGAACCGTGGCTCTTAAAGACGATTTGAGTGTGACTCGACCAGTAGGACACAAATCGTTTTTCATGTCAATATGTAAGTTGATCGTTCACATTAAATGCGTGATTTGTTAACTTTCCTCAATTAGTTACTTAGTACACATATTGTATTTATTTGAATGTAACGGTTATTAATCAGTTTAAACCCAACACGAACCAGAGGTCTTTACAGGAACTTGAGAAATTGGGCTCTCAAATAAATTGTCATCTTCCTACTGATGATTTTTGGCTCTTTTGACTGATTAGTTTGACGACCACTCGCATGAGATACTAATTTTTTGACAGGTGACAGGGAAGATGACTCGCCTAAGATACTAAGTTATTTACAGATGACATGGAAGACCACTCGCGTAATATACTAAGTTATTGAAAGTTGACAAAGGCCGATGCAGTCAGAAGCCATATCTTAAAGAACATCGGTGCATTTAACCTTGAGCATATTTACAGTAAAAGAAGAATAGTAATATTTTAGAGTAACCGTTTTGTGCGGGTCTTTGTAATATATTTTATGATTTTTACCTTATATAAACATTGAGCAGGCTCATCTGACAAACAAGTAACACCACAGGAGATAATAGTTGAACAATCTGATGCTGTTGGAATAAGTTTAGGAATCGTTGGTGGCTGCGTCCTCGTAGCTGTCCTACTTGTTGCTATTAGAAAAAGACGCTGTTTGCTATCAAAACTTTCCTCTACAAGTAAGTAGATTTGTAATCTCAGTATAACACATGGGTCCTATTTATTTGGGAAATAGTATTGATTATATATTTATCAAAGGATATTTATTATTTGTTTTTAAATTGTAATTCCTTAAAAGAATTTAGCTTTATTATGAAATCCGTATTTTGTGTGTCTTTTGACTAATCTTACTCTGCCTAATTTACATTAGTAGGCAATAGTATGGTAAATGAATATTAAGAACATGCATTTTATACTTTTGTTCTATTTTATTACTAGATATTTGTAGGATAAACATAGATTATTAAAACTTATGAAGACATTTGCAGATTAAAATAAAAACTAATCCTATAATAACAGCTTACTTTTATAATGTCAATCAAATTGTTTGTGTAACTTTGATTAATTTATTACTAGCAGTAAATTAGGATTTCAGTTAGCGTTGAGAACCCGCGTAACACAAATTCAAAACACCAATTGATTTCAATCCAGATCTTCATGGATATAATACATATATTAACTTCACCGTCTTGTCTGTCTGTCTTTTGTAGTCCCGCAGAAAAACAAAAACGAAAAGTAAAAAATGACTCACTTCCCGTGATCCTATCGAGCTGACAATTTAATTTTTTCGTCTGTTACCATTACGGGAGGGTACTCAATAACTTCCCAAAGTTTCATGCTCCTATCTACACGGGAAGTTAAATATTTAATGATGAGTCTGTTTTACATAGCTCATATAAGGAAAAAAAACTAAATTAGGGCCCCCGGCCCCCACCCCTTTAGTGATAATTATATATTTTTTCGACTGTTACCGAGAGGGTCTTCAACAACTTCCCAAAGTTTCATGCTTCTACCTACCCAGAAAGATGAGAAATTAGTGTTGATTCATTTTAATATAGCCCATATTAGAAAAAAAACGGTTTTGGGTCCCCGGGTGCCCATGAGTGAAAATTTGTAAAATCTTTTTCGCCAATTATCGTCATAAGAGTGTACTCAGCAAGTTCACAAAGTTTCATGCTTCTACCTTGACGGGAAGTTGGAGAATTAGTGTTGAGTCACGTTTTAATATAAGAAAAAAAACCTACACTTTTTACCTAATCCCATATAATGTAATAATTTATTTAATTTCATTCTTTTTCCTACTCGGGAATAGGAGAATTAGTGATCGTCATATTTTATAGAGTCCATATAAGGAAAAAAACGTTTTTGGGCCCCCGGCCCTACATGAGTGGGAACTTTAAAATTCTTTTTAGCCAATAATCGTCGCGAGAGGGTCTTCAACAACTTCCAAAAGTTTCATTCTTCTACCAACACTGGAAATAGGAGAATTTGAGATTTTTAGTTTTTGTGTGGCTAATGTGTGGAAAAAACTTCATTTGGGCACCCGGCCCCCAGAATGTGATAATTTTAATATTTTTTACTTGTTACCATCGCGGAATGTTACTTAACAACAACCCAAATTTTCATGCTTCTACCTACACGGGAAATAAGAAAATTAATGATTTTCAATTTTTATAAAGTTCATATAATGAAAAAACTACATTTGGGCCCCCGGCCCCCAGGAAGTGATAATTTAAATATTTTTTGCCTATTACCATCGCGGGATTGTACTCATCAACTTCCCAAAGTTTCATTCTTCTGCCTACTTGGGACTTAGGAGAATTAGTGATTTTCATATTTTATATAGTCTGTGTGTGTGGTGTGTGTGTGTTGTGTGTGTGTGGTGTGTGTGTGGTGTGTGTGTGGTGTGTGTGTGGTGTGTGTGTGTGTGTTGTGTGTGTGGTGTTGTGTGTGTGGTGTGTGGGTGTGTGTGTGTGTGTGGTGTTGTGTGGTGTGTGTGTGGTGTGTGTGTGGTGTGTGTGTGTGTGTGGTGTGTGTGGTGTGTGGTGTGTGTGTGTGTGGTGTGTGTGGTGTGGTGTGGTGTGTGGTGTGTGTGTTGTGTGGTGTGTGTGTGTGTGTGTGTGTGGTGGTGTTGTGTGGTGTGTGTGTGTGTGGTGTG
>CALYLW010000237.1:5012-68628 GCA_944989445.1 Ampullaceana balthica | reverse complement strand
TCATGAAGTCCTGTTATATGTCCTGTTAGCCAAGTTCATCTAGAAACGAAATTTGTGAGCAAATTTTGACATTTTCTATAAATATAAACTTACACATTCTTAACTCCTTTCCATGTGTGCGCTGATCCACTTAGCAGAAAAACAAAATTTTTACAATACATGGATTGTCTATATAAGACATTCTATGATTTCGCATCTATCTGGCTTGATTTTCTATACACACTACACATATCATACACACAACACGACTATGCATCACGGGAAGTGTGTCATTTTTTACTTTTGTTTTTTCCACCCGACCGACCGCTGCGAACCCAAGAGACGACAGTGAAGTTAATATAAGGGATTGAATTAAACAACCCAGTAAAAACAAAGGAAGTTAATATAAGGGATTGAATTAAACAACCCAGAAAATCAAAGTTTTTGACTATAAATCCCTTATATATGAGACATAACTAAAAGTATTTATCATGCTTAAACACGACAAACATTTACAGACTGAGATTGCCTTAAATACCCTTTGTTGTAAAACGGAAAAAGTTTTGGTCACGGATGGTTGAATTTAACTCAGCGTGACGCGTAAAATGTCAACAAAAGCTGACCGCTACACACAGAGATAAAATAAAAATGCATTAATTTAAATACGTTACATTCGATCGGTCTGAAAATTTGATAGCTTTATCCTCCCCACAAGCTAAACCTACGGTGAAAATTTCAGCTCTCTAACAAGTCTGAAAACGTGTTTACGAGCGTTTTGAAAAAGTTGACGACAGAACCGGAAGCGTTGAATTCGGAATCCTTCACGAGTTAATAGGATATGGGCCTCAAAAATCATAATCATTTTGGTTTCCAGATTAACATTAACCAAAAACCGCACGATCCTATTTGTGTTGTAAACAGTGCTGACTGACTCAAAGAGTTATTTTTTGGTGCAGTAATTTGGAGCACTGCTTTCTAAAATTAGTTTAAAAATCGTGTGGTGATTAGCAATGTAAAATTTTTTTATATAAATACTTTGTGTACATCTTCGGAATATTTCGTATTTATCATACAAGGATACGTTACCTGGGTTTTTGACCAAAAAAAGTGGGCGCCGTAGGCGCCCTACAATCCCTATTATAAAATACTTTGTGTACATTTAAGGAAGTTTAATATTACGTATTTATCATACAATGACAAGTTAGTTGGGCTTTTGAAAAAGGTGGGTGCCGTAGGCGCCCTAAAAAAAGTGGGCGCCGCAGCACAACCTAGTATAGTATAATTTCATAAGGTTACTTTGAATTCCACTTAAGGAAAAATAGATTAATTGGGTTTTAACAGAATGTTTTAATTGTTGAGTTTTAAATGGAAACATACGACACATTCAAGCTACTTATTTGCCACAATTCATTCCTTAGACATGACAAAAAATATCGCATGAATTTGTATTTAGACGGATTAAAAAAGAAAATAAAAACAACATGTAACAACAAAGTTGTTGACTATAAATCCCTTATATATGAGACATATCTACAAGTATTATGTGCAATATAACCAGCCCCGTGCGACAGACTTCTGTGACACCTCGAGGGCTATAGTGAAACTCCAGTGACCTGTGGAGGTCAACTATAGCAGTGCAGACGCTTCACATGCTACATAGAGATACACAGAGATAAACTAAAAATTCATTATTTTAATTCGATCGATCTGAAATTTTTATACAATATACTGTGAGGTGACACAAGTCTATATGCACAATTTGAGCTCGATAGGATCACGGGATGAGTCATTTTGGACTTTTTTCCGCGAGACATCTCACGACAGAAAGAGAGTCAGACAGAAAGAGAGAACAAGACTGTGAATTTAATATAAGGGATTTAGAGACGAGTTGACGCTAATAAATTGTTACAGGCGTTCTATCGTCAGACTTAACAAAGGAAACCTATTATCGTCTCCTAAAGTCCCCTAAAGCCTCCTAATAAACTAGTATACAATAAAAAGTTGATTGCTGACTAGACAAATGTCACGATTGTTGTCAATTTTTTTTACTGTTTTAAATTCACAATAGGTGAATTGTCTGAAAAGAACGATTGAAGAAGCGTGATAAAAATAAAATGAGGACTTACTTCAAATCGCATGTTAAATATTATACAAAAAATTTACTGTGCTCTTAAAATTGCAAACCTGAACCGACTTCTTGAACCCGTTCATGCATGCGATTGTTCACGTGGCACAGCTTCCTCTTTCACATTTTGACTGAATGTCGGGGTAGATTTGCTGGCCAGTTTGGTATGGCTTCCTCTACCGAGAAAAACTTCTTAATATATTTTAATCTTATTTTCGCTCACCTAGGGAACTTTTGGGTATTTTTTTTAAATCAGTGATAGTTTTTTATAAACGATTTAATAAAAATACAGATTTTGAAAGACGTCACCAAGTAAACCGGTCCTCCTACAGTTTTATGAAATTTATTCACATTGTTAAACGAGTGAAAGTCTTGCTGACCAGAGACGAGAACCATGGGCGTTAATCTAGTTTGCTGACTAGAGAAATTATCTTCAAATGAACAACAGCCTACTCGAGTTTACACGATACTCCAACTGAAACGAACTCTCGGACTATTTTAGTACAGTTTGGTACGCATCCTTTTTCATGCATCATTCACCGTTTGGAAGATCCAATTGCTTCTACAATCAAGGCATTAAACAGACTTCAGGATACAAAATAGTGAATATACCATGGAGCCATTTTGAGGTTATTTTTAAAGCGATAGAAGAACTGATAGATGCAGACAAAAAAGCTCAACGCACGAACAGACGCAGAACTTTGCTAGTCACAATGAAATCTTTTTTTTTCTAGCTTATTTCAAAGATGCCCGAAATTATTTACAAACGTATAGTGTTTAAAAAATGCTTAGCAGTGGCTTGTCACGGAGAAACAACCGGAATACTAAAAGGATGCTTTAGACATTTTATAAAATTTTATGTGGACCTCATTCTTTTAATCGCATCTTCTAACCAAAGGACGAGAGAGCTAATGTTTGGTCATCGAAGCAAATATGAATCCATGCTGTGAAGAAAAACAGTAGAGGGGACAGTTGTATTCTTCATAACATGAGATTAACGAGAAATTCGTGTGAGTTTTTTGTCAGTTATATCGAATTGAGAAAACAGATATGATCTTCGTAAACTAGCTAATGCACTGGACTTTGAAATTTTGCTTTCAAATTAGAATATTCAAAAAATCTCACATTTGATTGTCCAGCAATGCATATTTTAACCCCCAGGGTAAAAAAAAAGAGATTAATTAATTCAAGACAAGTTAGTTTATTCAAGTTTATTTCGATAATTAGTAAAGCTAGTACTGATTGTAAAAATTTTGTTAGATTAATCGAGAAAAAATTTATCGATTAATTGATTCATTTCGATTAATTATATTTTTATAACGCATCTATAGATCCCATAAGTTGCTATTCATTATTTCGCGAAATCGGTTAAGTCGCGGTAATTCCAAGGCTCCCAAATTGTGTGACGAAACACAGCAAATTCGTTCTGCTATGCAAGAAATAAGGAAGAAAAACTTTTGTGTTTATGTGTGCACGTCTAAATAAATAATAATAATACGAAAGAAAAATATGTAAGTAAAAAAAAATATATATAAATTATAAATAAATTGGAGGAAAAAAATATTTGAAATAATTTCTTTAAATTAATTGATCAAATTAATTTTAATCGATTACAATTTTTAACAATAATCGATTAATTAATCGTTAATTTTCGCAGCCCTAATAATTGGCTAGAAGTTGCACTGCCTAAAATAATATAATTAATTTGAACATTGCTTACAACTGTCTTATATAATGCAAGGTGTTAAAATAGCGTCTCTAAAATAAGTTAATAAGAAATTAATTACGATCAATAACGAATACACCAAGATTATCTAATCTATAGCTAGTTAAGCCATTCAGCATGGCATGGTTGAAAACATTGATACATGAAAGATTGTTCAATGAGGAAAAACACAAGTTTTCAATTGTATTTTAAAAATGTAGCTTTTCTTTTTATTTCTAAGGCTAAATCTATTGTGTTCTTATTATTACTTTCTAATAAAGACAATCCTTACTTGATAGCATTAACATATTTTTCAGGAGGGAAGGGGCGGCAAATTTGGGTTTCTGCCCCCGGCGGCACATACCCACGCTACGCCGCTGGTCCTACCAAAGAGCACGTGAGTACTTTAATAAAAAGAGCCAGCTGACAGGATTTATCACTTTCTGTATCAGACAACCTGCAGACTTCTGTCATTCAAGGGGCGATATCTGATAAATATTTCCTCGTTGGCTTGAATGAGCGGCCATTAGTCTCTCACTTACCAAGGATTCGCTGATTAAAATACACAAATGAACAGGAAAATCTTTATAGCCATTTTTATTTCTTCGATTGGTTTTCCTAAGTAGATAATAAAAGCACATTGCTTTAATGTTTTCCCCACTAACATGTATACATAACAACATTTGAGGATATAACGAAAGTTTTAGATCTATAAATATAACAAAAAAGCAAAACTATAAGTCATAAGGTTTATCCAGACAATGAGAGATGATACAGCTGTTTATAAGTAATTTAAATTATGACTACAAGTATACGGATGGGAGTAGATACTTACGGATTTTATCTTTTTTTAAAAACAGTTTATTACAAAAGGTTTAATTTTAAAAAAAAATTTTAAAGTAACATTTTAACATAAAATATTGTGCAAATTACTTCAATATTTTAATAAATAAATAAAATAAAAATAAAATATAAAATAAATAAATAAAATAACTTCCTGTTACACGCCATCAGATGTTGACGGTGCAAACTTCCGCAACTACTTAATTTGTAATCAACTGATAAAACGGTTACAAGACACAACAAATTAATTTAACTGAAATTGTTCCGAGATCTCATTTGTCAATGACTCACATAAAAATGAACGACACCAAGTTCCTTCTCATCCAATATCGTTGCTTTATCTTTAGTCTTATATTTCGTAATCTATAACCTATACAATACTTAATAAATACTACACCAAGACACCTGAAGACTTGACTTACCGACACGCCATCTTCACTTGGTTTGTTTGAGTTTCCCGTGACAAATTTGGCTGATAAACACTTACGATGAGTAGAGATACAATTGGAAAAGACGGGAGCTAGAAGCTGACAGTTTACATTGTACAAGTGTCAAAAATATTCTTAAACTGGTAAAAAAAATCTATAAATGTTGATTAAAAACTTGATTATTTCAAATACTGATCCCCATTAAAAATGAATAAATAAGAACTTGAGATTAACAGCGGAAGGGGTGTTGGCGCAGACGCATAATTAAAATTAAACTAAAATTATATAGGAACAAATTAATAAAAAAAATAAAACTTGATATTTAAGGACTTCTTTTTTCAAAAGAAAGAAACGCAAAACTTTTTAATGTTTTCATAAAAGGAATTTAATAAATCTCAGTTCATCTCTTGAGCATGTTGCTTTACTTAAATATAAATTGTCCTCGGAAATTGTTGTACTCTTTTTGTGCGTAATTATCTTTTCAAAGTATTTTTTTTTGCCAAGTGTAAGCAACCTAATAGTTTTTAGTTAACATAAGGGTAGAAACATAAGCAAGTGTCAAGTCTGCATAGCAGCTGTCAAACTAATAGACTTCCACTCGGAATGGTACTATGTTTTCAAAATAATATTATTGACAAAAGTGAAGTCTGCGATGCAAACTAAAATACGAGCACAAGTACAAGGGAAGTTGAGCCAAATATATTTTTGACACGTCAGATTTTATCTATAGCACTACTAAAAATGAAAGGTTGGCTCTAAACTAAAATCATGTTATCGTAACAGTAATAGATATCTATATTTTAATTGGTAGTTAATTTTTCAGTTTTTAACTCCAATGTTAACCTAATTCGTACTCGTACAAAAAAAAATCAAAAACAAAAGTTTGAATGTAACGCATGAGTTGTTTTGGTATAGACCTAGCACCTGACCCGGGCATGTGTTGTTGTTGTTTTTTTCCAACTTCGACAGCCTCACTCACTACCAATGCGTTTGTGAAAGACGGATGAATCGCGGGCTGGCATCGGTGTCAGCTTACACAACTCAAAGGTGGGTGTCACGCTTCGATTAAACCTACCTGTAAACTCAACCCAAGAAAAGATGGAGGACGTGTGTGTTGGACGGGGCTGAGAGAAGGTGTGTGTTGGACGGGGCTGAGAGAAGGTGTGTGTTGGACGGGGCTGAGAGAAGGTGTGTGTTGGACGGGGCTGAGAGAAGGTGTGTGTTGGACGGGGCTGAGAGAAGGTGAGATAACCAAATAGACAACTGCAGCTGGAGACTGTGTTCGAGGTATAGAGGATCGATGTTCAAATAGAAACGCAGAAGTTAAATGACGATAATGATGAAAGGCGATGGCGATAGGCTAAGGAAAAAAAAGACAAAAGATTAGTCAAGGGGCCCAAGGACTAGTTATACTCAGCGGCTAGGAGAAAGCTCCAGGGAAACTTATAAAAATCCGAATTTAATATTAAGCATTAGCGCAAATTTATTTTATAAAAAAATTAATTTAATAATTAATTTATTTATTTAATAATTAATTTACATAATGATTTGAAAGATACGAGGGTGGGAGCAGTTATTGACACAAAAATCATCTCGCTTTTATTTATCCTTATACCGGATAAGTCCCAAAGGAATCTTTAACAAGGACATTCACACAGATATTAGTGAGTCAGATGAGAAGTGCAGACGAATAGAGGAATAGAGGCTTCTATAGATCGTCTGGCTCAGTATTATAAATCAGCCACATAATAATTACATGATGATATCCTACATTCGTGACACAATCCCTCAAGATGTGTCTGTGTTATATAGAAATTTCGTACAAAACACAAGTTGGGTCGGGGAATGTTTGGAGATTTCGTGAACGCGTACGAAATTTCTGTTCAAAAAATAACCTGATAATCTAACATTCTACAAAAGCTTATTTAAAATTTAAGAGTGCTGTAAAATAAAATCCACAGTTTGGTAGAAATTATCCCCATTATGATGTCAGTTTTTTTTAATGAACACGCTGGATATCGCCCAGACTGTTGTCAAATATAGAAGTTCTTACAGGAATATCTTCTTATCTTATCTATACAGACGCTCCTTCTATGCAGAAGATAGTTGCGTCCACAGACCATGACAGATGATCTGTTGGCAAGTGATGCAGCATTCACAGGCCACGGCTTTGTGGGTTCCACGCATTACCCAGCCGCCTAACACTAGTGTTAGGTACCCATTCGGAGCGGGGTGACTCAGGGACGCCCTAGGCCCCGGGAACAAACCCTTGCCTTCACACGGATTCGAACCCGTGACCATCGGTACGGCAGTCTAGTGCGCTTCCACTCGACCACCGCGTCCTTTGGTAAGTATGCTCTTCTCGTGTGAGTGAGTTGCTGGCGTCTTCACAAATGTGGGGGAAATTCTACAAAATGTGTTTAAAAATCAGCATTAAGTTGTATCATTTCATTAAGTAAGTTTTTTTTAAAGGGGCAGTCCATAAATGACGTCACGTTTCTAGGGGGAGGGGGGTCACACTTTTGTGACGATGCGTGACGAGGGGGATGGAGGGGGGTTGAAGAAATGTGACGTCACATCAAAAGGGTAACTTTAAATAAAACTTCCACTGAAATATTTGGTGGCTTACAATTTATTTAATGACCTTTTTTTTAATTTTAAATCATGGCTTCTCAATTTGTCGGTCGGTAGGCCATCAGACGCTGGTTGTCGTAAGCTATCAAGAGACGAAAATTAAATCTAATTATAATCCTTAAGTTTGAGAACTCAAAAGATAACGTATGAAATTGTTACACTGTGTCCTTTGATGTTGACATCAAAGCATTTGTGATTTAACCGCAGCTCCGTCGGAGAACTTTTTTGCCCATTACCCCAAAATATACAAGTTTAAGTGTGCGTTACCCCCCCCCCAACCCCCAGACTCTAGGTGCTGCTCACAGGACTCGGGGATTTGGGGGATCGTTGTTAGTCCCCAAAAATGCTAATGGTGAGTTTTACAAGCATGACAAGTGTCAAAAAATGATCTGAATAGGATTATGTGTAGATATTTTAAGTCAAAACGACACGGAATATCCTTTTTCTTTTAAAAAAAAAGGGGGGGGGGTGGAATCTATTTGATAGAATTATAAACGTTTTAAGTTTGATATAATTGTTCGGTTGGTTTTTTGGTCAAACGCCCCTGGCCATTCTAGATATAATGATAAATGAGCCCATTTAAAAGTTGTCAAGTATTCATGAACTTTATTTAATGCATCAAATTCTTGACATCGCAATTCGAGAGGAGCACAAAACAACTTTTCTTCTTAGCTCAGTTTTTAAGGCATTAATTTTAAATATCACAGAAAGGATACTTGATACAGTCAAGTCATGTGGATTAAGATTATTGTCACTCGTGTCAATATAAATGAAAGTAGGGTTGATTTAGGTGTCTTCGTATAGTACGTAGGTAAGAAATCTACATAGTTGTCAAATTTTTAAAAAAGATTCTGGAAGGAACCGGTTCAATAATGGGCATATGTTCCAAGCGTTCACGTACACATGACGTATTTTTAATATAGCTAGTGGATTTTAGTGGATGTTATATGTCCCAAATGAGTCTGCATTACCCCCAAGAATTCCCTTTTGACCCCAGATGAGGTTATTTACCCCTGTTCGCCGACCTCTTTCTTACGGGATGCCCGTCAGTCAATTGAAGGATTTTAAAAAATACATTTAAAAAATACTATTTTAAAAAAAATAATTCTAAACAAAGACGTTAACCGTGATGATTAATAGTCAATGTTTAATTTATATTCATTAAAATGAAATATAATCTAAGGATGTTAACACAGTTCGTTTTTTGAAGGCCGGTTAAACGTTTTGAAAACAAATAGCTTCACGAGGGTTACGATATTACAATGTAGACCTTCACTAAATAAATAATTAATACTTAAATGACAATAAAAGTGATTTGAAACATACTTATTTTCAAATAGAAAATAAGGTGTGTTTTTTTTTGGAGGGGGGGGGTCAAAGCTTTGTGACGTATTTTTTAGAGGGGGGGGGTCTAACTTTTTGTGACGACGCGTGACGAGGGGGGAGGGGGAGGGAGTAAAAAAATCGGTCAAAATTGCGTGACGTCATTTATTGACGGCCCCAAAGTACTGTCAATTTTATCACGTAGTCCACTGTAATTCTAATCTATATATATATTTATTTTTAAATTCTTTACGATCATGCTAAATTTAGGTTTGCACCTGGCGCTCTGTATTTAAATTCTGAAACAGACACAAAGAAATATTGGCTCGTGGGAAAATAATAGTTAAAACTTGGGTAAAACTGAATATAACAAGTATGTAGCTAACTAAACGTCATTAAGAAACTTTATTTACAGTTTTCATTATCATCGTTTGATTTTGCATGCGATCAAAATTTGAAAAAAAAATTTTTGTAAGAGTTTTAAATGTCACAAACGTCCTTATGAGAAAACTGAAAGAAATCTTTTAGGAGAATGAATGTACCTCGGGTCGAAAATTTCTTATTAAGATTTGCATGACAATATTTTGTTCACATTCAGTTATCTTTGAGTAACCTCGCCAACGGTTACGCATATTAGGGGCCGTCCATAAAGTACGTCACGCTATTTTTGACCATTTTTGACCCCCCTCCCCCCTGTCACAAACTGTCACAAATCTCTGGACCCCCCCCCCTAAAGTACGTCACACTTTCGAATTTTTTTTAAATTAACAACTAATTAAAATATTTAATTTAATACTTAAATCACACTTCACCATTAAACTGTATTAAAATATAAACTTTCCAATTAAAAGTAGGGATGTACCAGATTCAAAATTTTGAAATCCGGCTGGAGCTGAATTTGGCCGGATTTATGAAGTGAAATCTGGCTGGCGCCGAAATCAGATTTCTTAAAATGGCCGGATTCCTGATTTGCCGGAGCCATTATGAATATATATATAAATTAGGAATCTACCGGCCAGCCGGATTTATAAAGTGAAGCCTGCCGGAATCGAAGCCAGAGCCGGATTTTTTTTATAAAATAGCCGGATTCCGGATTTGCCGGAGCTGGAGCCGAAATCCCGCCCCCCACTTAAAAGAACTATCATATTATTAAAATGACTTTAATAGAATAGTTAATTGGCAACAGTTGTCACAGTTATTTAATGAAATAGTAACTCAATCTAGATCAAATTTGAAAAGAAAAAATTGCAAAAATTACACTTGACAATTGTATAATACACATAATTCCTCTGGTAACTTTTCATTTACAATGAGTGAGGTTAAGTTTTAGATAATCTTCCAATTATGCAATCTATTGACACAGTATAATGAGTAGATTAGCGAAACTTGACCTCACCCAGAGATTAAATAATAGAAAGAAAACAAAACAATTTGACTTTTAAAAAAAAAGACTAGATTGACAAATTATGTGACCAACTCTTGTGCTATATTGAATCTGTTTATTATGGTCCTATGAATTATGTTTCATTCAAAAATATTCACTGGACATCATCTTACAACGGTGAAATGAAGTTTTCATCCATAGTTACGACTGACATCATTCTTTAACCATCATCGTTTCCTGGAAGGATAATTGCAGACAGATCAACTCGTCCTCATCTAGCCACTCAACAGCCTCTGAATGTCCATTTACTCTTCTGGCAATAACTGCCATAGGTTTTCTTTGCCTTCTAGAAGTGATTCTCAAAAGACGAATGCGTTTTATCTGAGTTGATTTTTGAACAGTTTGGGTGCATGGGCATATTCTCCTGAGCCCGAGCTCTGTGTTGTCCTGTATGTTTCTTCAACATTGTTTGCGACGCAAAATATAATTGAAATACTTTGCAAAGTCGATCAAATAAGCTGGTAATCATATGGTTGTACTTTGAAAACTCCTGTTGATCTTGGCATAATGTCATCAAATTTGAGAGTTTGTGCTACAATCAAGGAAGGACATTTATGAGAATTTGCATCTTTCTGAAGCTTTGAGTCCATCAACTATTTGGTTGATTGGGATTGGAGGAGGGGAAGAATCTTGAAGGTAAAACGTTGAAATATGAGCTTCGTGCTTTGTCGAAACATTTCATGTCCTGATATTTAACAATTTGAGTGAAGTATTGGCTGGTGCGAACTTAATTGTCAAACCATACCTGATCCTTATATTTGTAATATTAGTCCTGCTGCATCCAATTCAGATTTATGAAGAACACATTCAGGAGATACGCATTTCATGCTATTTTGACATAAAACTAATTCTAATATTTCTTTAAAAAATTGAAAATTATTTTTAAATTCTACTAAAAAAAATTAAATAAATTAGAAAAAATAATTTAAAAAATAATTGTGTGACATCACATATGGCCTGACCCCCCCACCCCCTGTCACAAAGTGTCACACTTTCTTAGACCCCCTCCCCCCCCCCTCGGAGCGTGACGTACTTTATGGACGGCCCCTTATATAAAAAAAATTCCGTAGCATATCTTTCATGATTTTCGTTTTGTCCAAAGTATTGGTAACTAAAATATATTTGCCATCTTTTTAAATCCCTTATATTAACTTCGCGGCCGTCTCTGTCTCTCATCATCTCTCTCATCATCTCATGGGCTGGGCGGGCGGAAAAAGAAAAGTCGAAAATGACCCACTTCCAGTGATCCGATCAAGCTGAAATTTGGCACACGGACCCGACTCACCTAACAATGCATCGTATCAAAATTTCAAATCGATCGAACGTACCATAATTAAATTAATGCATTTTTAGTTTATCCTTATATGAGGTATGTAATTCAAAATTCACTGTTTGTTATTGTTTTTTTTCTTCCAGTTCCACGTGAGTTTGAGTTGACGCCGACCGTCGTGTTGACGCCGACCGTCGTGCCGACACCCCCTCACATCCCACCCCCCCCCCATTTATTAAAGACAAGGGACATCACTCGGTGTCAGTCTGTAAATGTTTGAAAATAATCAATACTGTAAGTTATGTCTCATATATAAGGGATTTATAGTCAAAAACTTTGTTTTTACGGGTTTGTTTTTTAATTAAATCCCTTATATTAACTTCACCGCCGTCTCTGTCTTGGGCTCGCGGTCGGTCGGTCGGGAGGGCGGAAAAACAAAAGTAAAAATGACAGACTTCCCGTAATGCCATAGAGCTGAAATTCGGCACATAGGCTCGTGTCACCTAACAATACATCGTATAAAAATTTCAGTTCGATCGATCGTACAGTTTTTAAATTAATGCATTTTTAGTTTTTCTCTATACAACATATGTAATTCAATATCACTGTTTGTTATTGTTTTTTTTTCACGTGACGGTTCAGTCACGCTTTGACGCACCCGTCTGGCCCACACTCCCTCCCTTCCCTTCCCCCATTTTTAAAGCCAGGGGATATCACTCGGTGTCAGTCTGTAAATGTTTGTCGCGTTGAACATAATCAATACTTTTAGTTATGTCTCATACATAAGGGATTTATAGTCAAAAACTTTGTTTTTACGGTGTTTTTAAATCCCTTATATTAACTTCACCGGCTCCCTCTCTCTCTCTATGTCTTGGGCGGGCGGAAAAACAGAAGTCAAAAATGACCCACTTCCCATGATCCGATCGAACTGAAATTTGGCACACGGACCCGTCTAACCTAATAATGCATCGTATCAAAATTTCAGATCGATCGAACGTACCGTAATTAAATTAATGCATTTTTAGTTTATCCTTATATGAGGTATGTAATTTAAATTCACGGTTTGTTATTGTTTTTTCCCACGTGAAATTTTGAGCTGACGCATTGAGGCGACCCAACGAAGCGACGGGGCGCTTTTGTTTACATTTTACGTGTCACTCTGAGCTCGGTCAAGCGAATCGGTGACCAGACTTTTCCCCTCTCCCCCCCACCCACCCCTCCCCCCCACTAGGGTTATGATGCAAAGTTGAGTTAAGACAGATTCAGTCTGTAAATGTTTGAAAATAATCAATACTGTTAGTTATGTCTCATATATAAGGGATTTATAGTCAAAAACTTTGTTTTTACGGGTTTGTTTTATTTAAAATTAAAACCCTTAAATTAACTTCACCGCCGTCTCTCTCTGTCGTTCGTCGTCGGGCGGGCGGAAAAACAAAAGTAAAAAATGACCCACTTCCCGTGAAGCCATCGAGCTGAAATTCGGCACATGGACCCGTGTCACCTAACAATGAATCGTATCTAAATTCCAGATCGATCGAATGTACCGTAATTAAATTAATGCATTTTTAGTTTATCAATATTAAACTATATGTAGCAGTCGCTATTGTTTACATTTTACGGTCACTTGACTTCACGCCAGCCATCGGTGACCACATCTCGTGTTTTAACCAGGTGGAACTCACTCAGTTTCAGGATGTAAATGTTTGTCGCGTTGGAACATAATCAATACTTTATGTTCTGTCTCACTTTTAAGGGATTTATAGTCAAAAACTTGTTTTTACGGGGTTGTTTATTTGTAATTTTATTTTTATAAGGTAATAAAACTTTTGTTTATACATCACCATTTAAAAAACAACAACACGGAATTAGTTTCTCACGGCATACTAACATCCTTGAAAGTGTTATATGGAGTAAAATGATAAAGTACGTAAGTGAGTTACATTAAAGACGAACACACTTCTCAAAAACTACGAAAGCTTGTTGTTGATAAACTTTAAGTCGTGGGGAATAGGCGAAACGAGAAACAGCGGCGCTTTCATTTCGCTAAACCGTCTGATATAACTTAATCTGACGACAGTTCCCAGCTTAGTGAAATATGTCATTTGTGGCTTGTGACTTCTCAATCTAATTTCGTGTCAGGCTTTAAATTCAAGGGGTGTGACTCTGAGAACTTTAAAATAATTTTGCGTTCTCGTCCGACTCATCCCCCTTTTAAATTATTTTTTTTATTTTTTTAAACTCGTGTTGACTTCATCTACCCTTCACTTCTTGCCGGCGCGTTCAGACTTTTCATAAACTATGATATCGGAGCAAAACTCATCGTGATTCTGCCCGTTGCTGACCCCCCCTTCCCCCAATGCATTTAAATACAACGACTGATGCCTGGGGATAGGGGTGGTTTGGGGCTTGTGTGGGCGGACATTAGGCTGTTGAAGGAGGGGGAAACGTTGAGAAAGTGCCCCCCCCCCGCATTTTCCCCCTCCCCATCCCTCCAACGGTTTAGGAACGTCATCATTGAAGTCGCGGTGTTAATCTTGTTTACTTGCAGGAGTCAACAGTATCGACCTGACGGGCTCCGGCCCGGGCTCTGGACATGTGAAGAATAAATCAGAGCTCGTCACGTGACCGTCTCCCATAATAATGGTGGGGGGGGGGTTCGGCGGCGGTGTGGGGGATCGCTTTAACGCCATTTAAAGAGTCGATCAAATGGTAGCGATCAACTCAATATTCAAAACGGCACGAGATTTGTGTCATGGATTTTAATGATATATCTCTTCAGAGGTATAAACTGCTAGCTCCTTTTATAGTTAAATTAACTTGGATTTATAGGATCAATTATGTTGCTTGTCTCTTTTGAAGTTTCGGACAATTTAAAAAAAAATAAATCCAACTTATTTTAACGTTAAGGATGTCAGGGTTTGTTTGATCGGCTGAGGTGGCACCGGAAATCTGACAGACAAGATAAGGGATTTCCAGACATTTAGAAACAGTGGGCCGGACGAGTGGAAAAAATGACGATCGTGGGCCGCATCATCTGTACAATACTTGCAAGCCAAAGAAAAACAAAGTATACCAAAATTAGCAGCCCGTGTTAAACGTTGGTGGCTGGAGTGCAAAGCGCACACGCACACACAAATATTAAGTGAGGGGGTTCTAATGTTTCCATTAGAACTTTCCCGGGGCTTGGTAGACCTTGGCGGTGCCCATCTCCTCCTCAGGTCAGCGGAGGACTTTTTAGCGATAGTCATTCATCAACATTTTTATTGTGGCTTTAACGTCATAGGCTAGATCCCTCGCCCCTCAGCTTATGAGGCGAGCGCACTATTGACTTCGCTATCCAGCCGCCAATCTGGTGTTTGGCTTTCAAGATATCATAGTTGTATAATGGCTGCATCCAATCAAGAGAATTGCTTAAAACGGTGAATATGTCGCTCTCGCTCGGACGCGTTGGCTTCACATAACGATGACGAGTTAAGATTTTCTTTTAAATGTTCGAGGCATCATGATCACATTGGAGTGTTTTTTCAGATGATCCCACTACAGATGAGACATGTCATTCATTACCAAATTTTCAATAGAACCATCTTTTAAAAAATGATAAAAGTTATGTAAATTTGGTCCAGAAAATTTAGAAGACCATTAGAAAAATGGATTGCTTATATTTAAGTCTATTCAAGAGCTTCTTGCTTCCAGTATGAATAGGCAAAGAGGTCAACAGCCAGTTGGACCTATGTGTAGGATCGTAATTTTGATCCCAGCCTGAAGTGGATGGGGGGATGCTTAAGTCGAGGAACATTGACTCTTTGCACTTGTGAAACTTTCCAGAAACTTTGAATATGTTTTCTTTCATAGAGACGTCGCAACGGCAACACTTTCGCTCCATAGGATGCGACCACGCAACTATTTTTAAATCAACAATTAAGTACTTTGATTCTGCGGAAAGATGCTTGTTTTTGTGGTGGTAATAACTGGACAAGACTATATGGGTAACGTCCGGGAAAAAAAAACAATAAATAAAAACAAAACATTTCAATAAACGAGAATTTCTAGATATTTTAAAATTGAAAATTGCCAATTTAAGTCACAAAGAAGCCAGGAAGTATCCGCAAGTATTTAAGCCGCCTAATAATTTTAACATATTATTTAAATTGTTTCACATCGTACTGTGTTCCATATTTTTAATCAAGAATATTCAAGTATCGCCAGCGGGTCTGATTAAATGACGTCGTAGTTTGATGACCACCTGGACAAGATCAAATGTTACGCAGTTACAAGTCTAAAAAACTCAAGACGAAACGAATTTAACTCTTTGTTAGTAACATTGACGCACATGTTGCAATAGGACGTCACATCGTAGACACACTGACAAAATAGAACAAGTTGAAAGAAAAAAATAAGAAATTAAGCGCATTATTTCAGGTAGATTATTAAGTCCGAAAGGACATGCGGCATAACCTTATAGCTAGGCCGAGTACGCCATCCAGTATAGTTACATTCAGTAAGCCAGTCTCGTAAAGTTATTTACAGTCAGTCAGTCCAATATCCAGTAAGCTAGAGCCATAGTGTTGCATCAAGTAAGCCAGCGGCATATACTTAAATTAAGTAAGCCAGTCACTTATAGTTATGTCCAGTAGGACAGTGTCAAATAGTTAGTTCCAGAAAGCCAGTCTTATATAGTTAGCATTAACTGAGCCCTATATATTGAGTTCTAGTATTCCCCCTTTTCAATGTATTCAGGTCTTATACGGCTCTATAACCAATTTTATGGCCTCTAAAAGTCTGAGACCTAAAACATCCACCGTGTCGGACCATCTATATTTGGGTGTACTGCTAATCTAATCCTTTATATGACCAATATAGACTGGTCCATTTATCTAGGGTAATGGACCCATATAATCCAGTACAAGGCTGAGAAAGTACTTTCCTCGACCCATATAATCAGCTCACGGTACCACTGATTACAAATTGTCACACGATGTAGTAAACTGGTAAATTGTCGCATACATAATTTAAGAGATTGAGCAGCTGGAGTCCAGCAGCACTGTCCACCTCCTACAACTCCTGTGGCCACGGGTTCACAGAGTGAGGATACCTCCTCCTCCCTCTCCTCCCGAGTCCGATGAACTGCCTTACCTCAACAGACTTTCTGGGGATCGTCATTTCCTGCCATGAGACAGTTACCCACGACACAGCTCGTGTAGCGAGAGCTGGACGAACCACGAGTCTAACCGTGCCATCAAATGCCAATTGCTCCGTCACCTTGGTCTGAGTGGGGTGTGGGTGTGTGTGTGTGGGGGGGGCACGCACGTCTAACGCTCTGAAAGTTCTTCATTGTACGACTGGCCATAGATAAGAGCTTGAATATGGATGGCTTCCATTTTGCCGGCCCCCGTGAATGTCCTAATGTCTGGATCCTGCTACGACCAATGTCCGGTTGAAGTCGTCAAGGAATCGGTGTGTGTGTGTGCTCGTTAGTTACAGTTAGACGCGCTATTAAGAGGCTAAGTGTTCGGTAAAAATAACATCACTTAAATCGTTTCAAACCAAAATATTTCCCAGGCCATATATACAGCGAAATAGGTTCGTCTTTTATGTCGTAACATCTAAGTTCTTTTTTTTTATGTTAGGGCTCAATTCAATAACAAATATTTTTAAAAATATTTATTAAGGAATAAATAATAAATAATATTCTATATTTTTAAATAAGTATAAACTTAAAATCATTACAGTTGAAATTGTATAAATACCTATCTTGGAATAGGCCAAATCATACTTTCTCTTGGATCCAAGCTCTATTGTTGTTTTTTTGTTTTTGTTAAAAATATAAAACTGATAAACTTTTTTTTCATGCTTTCGTTACCGGTCTTTTACCTTTTTCGTTACCTTTCTGTGATATATTCAAATATGTGATGCCAGATTTGAAAGATGTAGTACATTGATTATCTTGAAGATTTCATTTACATTTGTTGAAACGCTGGCAATCCAACAAGGCGTCTTTAGAACGTAACATTATAGAGGAGACAATGAAGAGTGCGCCACCCTGACGGGTATCTCCACCTCCTCATACGTTTTAAATAGAGAATACCATTATCAACAAATGAGCTCGACTCCTTTTCACGTTAAAAATTGAACATTTTGATTATTTTTTTTCCACCAAAAAAAATCAAACAAATAATGAACGCAACGAACAATCATCTTGGACTCTTGCTCACACCAAAACATTCATTAATATACATTCCTCCCGTTTTTCCTCAAATTGTAACGCTAATAAGCCGATATTGTACGCCCACAATTTAGGGCCCTTGTGTAGGACATCAGATCTCTCTCCAGCGATAAGGCATTTACCCACGTTACCGATCACAGCGCCCCACTTTCCTCCATGTCAGAAATCTGACATTCCCTCACTAAAAGGGTTGCCTTGTATGAGGTAACGACCCGTCCTCTTCCCTCGTTCAGGCCTCGTGTGATAACATAACACCCCTCACGTCTCCTCGTGACGCTTGCATTCCAAAAGTTTCCTCGTGAATTTTTTTTAAAATTTATTTTTATTTTTTATTTTATCTAATTCGAAATATTTTCCCGTGCTGAGCTGCTGAAATTGGTTTTCAAGAGTGTCTGATGAAAATCAATTTGGGGGTTGAAGAAACTAATTTTTAAAATCACTTGAAAGAACGCCACCCAGGAAATGGTGGCCCGAGCCCCCGAGAATTTCACGCTTTCGTTATGGAGAGAAAAATTGCCCGGATGTTCATGGCCAGATTTCATAGTTTTGGACAGGGATCAGAGGGCAATAGTTCAAATTGTTGAGCAATGATCGGAAGGCTGTATTTCATATTGGTGAGCAATGACTCGAAGAATGCATTTCATTTTGTTTAGCAAAGATTGGAAGGCATTTCATATTGTTGAGCAAAGACCCAAAGACTGTATTTCATATTAATCAATGATCCTAAAACTAAGTTTCATATTTTTGGAAAGATTAAACAGCCAGTGCAACTGTTTTTTTTGTTTTTTTTTGGTTTCGTTATAGATCATAAGACAAATGATATTTTAAACAGTCTTAGAATGTTATCAGAAAAAAAGATTGCTGGGTGTCTGACTTGGGTTTGCCAAATAATAATAACCCCCTTTCCAGTAAATGACGGACTATGGGGCAAGTGAAGTAGCGTTCACAAGTTTTATTTAGCCACCACTAACGAGCAAGGGATTGTGTGGCCAGCACAATGCCCTGGGGGCCATGCCAGCACCGCCGAGAATGGAACCCGTGACTCTCTTCTACCTCGGTTCGGCAGTACAGCGCGCTAACCGCTAGACCACATATAGTTTATAAACAAAAACATGTGTGATTTTCCCCGATAAAGAAAACAACACAGAGGTTTTGTGTCAAGCTTAAAACAGTGAGTGAGAGCAACATTACTTTGACTTGTGAACTAACTTTTTCTAAATTTTCACATTTATCAGCACTTTTTAAAAAAAAATCATCTACAACTTATCCAACTTTCTCACCGCCAGCGTTAAAAACAAAATTTCGATAATGCTTTTACTTTTAAAGAAATCCAACTTAAGGAGGGTATTTTTTTAACATTCAAAACATTTTTTTAAATTAAAAATATTATTGATGAGTGTTTTTTTAACTAATAAAAACATTTTAAATTCAAAAAACAAACAAACAAGGAAAAAGAAGATTATTATTTAACTAAATTTAAGTCCATGCAGGTATAGAAATAAATTCAATACTTTCAACAAACAGCAAAAATTGAGCAAAGTGAAAAAATGTGGTGGAATTTTAACTTGTAGTTAAGTTGTTGCAAATGGTCGAAATAGCGAGCTCAGCTTTGAAACTTAGTGTGAAATAGAAACAAGATAAGCATGACGTTACGGTGTAACATTCTTGCGAGAAAAACTCATATACTCAGTACTGATGTATCAAGGCTAGAAATTCCCTGTGTATCTTAAGCTGTAAAGTATAAAACAGTGCGATTTAAATTATTGTCTTTAAAAAAAAATAATTTAAAAAATATTTTATAAAAGTAAAACAAAGCCAACAAAAATTGTATATTTGAAACTCAAGCTGTAAAGTAGGCTATAAAGAATAACTAATAAATAAACACATTCAGTTTTCTTTCTTTATCAAAAGAAATATCTTATTTCTCCGTAGAAGGAAAGTAAAATATTGACTCAACTCTATACACGGGAAGGAGAAACACCTCGTCCAAGAATGTTTCAGAACTCTTCTGCGTTAAAGGTACACGAGTAGTTCAAACTCACACAAAGATGCAACCCTGGAGGTCGTGTGAGATTTGAAAAACACCGGCCTGGTATCAGGAACAACAGGTACTGGGGCAGGTTTAACTGTTTGGGGGCTGTGGGACGGGCCAGGTGGGTCGAATCGTGTGGATCAACTCCAGGTCTCGGTGCAACATCTTAAACGATTTCCCTCGCTATTCCAGTTTAATGGCGCCAACGGCTTGGTGTAAGTGTTGGGGGTGAGGACTTATTGATTAGATCCTGCTAACTCAACCACAGAGGACTGCCCAATAAAGCCGAGAACGCAAAAGTCACTGGTGATTTTATGATACTTTGATCTTTAAACAAAAATAAAAAATATAAAAAAATTTTAAACATTGTTTTTTGACGAAAAAAACACTTTGCGTAATTAAATTAATATACTTTTTTTTTAATCCTCGCGTAATCTTCAACTTTAGATCTCTTCAAGTTCTTGCCACTGATAATGTTATATATTGAGTGAACCATTCCTGTAACCCTACACTACAACAAGGCAACAGAACAGCTGTTGTATACATTTTAACTGGAGCATCATTTACTACTGAGACAGAAACAAAATTAATAATAGAAAGCACATCATCTAGTAAACTGATATAATGGCGCATAAAACGTCATAAAATACCTGAATTTACACCTTAGGAAGCAAAGATGTAATAACATCTTAATAACCCTAATAGACCAACAATTGTGAATCTGTGAATGTGTAATAACATCTTAATAACCCTAATAGACCAACAATTGTGATGGTGTAATAACATCTTAATAACCGTAATAGACCAACAATTGTGAATGTGTGAATGTGTAATAACATCTTAATAATCGTAATAGACCAACAATTGTGAATTTGTGAATGTGTAATAACATCTTAATAACGGTAATAGACCAACAATTGTGAAGAATTTGTTTTGTTTTTTTTTCTTCCTATATATATATATATATATATATATATATATATATATATATATATATATATATATATATATATATATATATATATATATATGTGTTCATCAGATTGTGTATGGTAGAAGAAACACATTTTTGGCCCAGGAAGTCGACTGAATGTGGATATCTGGTTTGGGGTAGTGGGGTTCTACTAAACTGAAGAGATTAAAAATTGAGATAAATGTTGCTACTTTGAGCTACTTTCAAGTTAAGCTATTGTTTAAAATACGTCTTTATTAACTGTTTCAAACAGCTATTAAAATAAGAGTTTCCATGCATTTATTATATAAGTGGTAGTGAGATTGTGTTTGGCATAAGTTTGTATAAGAGGGTTATAATGAAGGTTTGGACAGAGGGTGCATTTTGGTGACACAGATTGTTCTGTTGTTATTTTTAAATTGAGCCAATTGATCGATGTAGTCATCGCAGCTGAAGGCGACACCTTGGTTGGTTTATTGTACTGTAAATAATATCTTTACAGTACACCTGCAACGGACAAAGATATGGGTAAAGAAGGGCTCCCCCACAAAGAGTTATTTTAAAGATGCCCTTAAGATTTAAGTACGCCACTTACGAGATTTTTCTTCCAACTGTAACAGAGACCCCTTGACCCATCGCGTGTCTCAAGTGATGTCAAAATAACAATGTACGTGTACTTAAGGCGTGTGCCTGTGTATGCCGAGTGCACTTAACTCCAGTTTATGTAGGTGATTGAGGTGAAGCAGGCCACGTGAGAACACAGGTGAGACATTGTGATCATCGGGTGAGCTAAAAAGTTATGATGAATCTAAAAATTTGTCTTTGAAATTGTTTACTTTAAATTATAGCGATGTGTACCTGTCCGTCTTATAGGATATGTCAATCTATAAAACGATTACTAATGTCTATAGACCACTACTGTCTCTTACAATAAAAAATTTACATAATCAAAAAGCAACCGGAAAAAAAATATAACAAAATTCCTCGACAATAAAAACATGGAAAAATTTCAACTTAACTCATTACAATTCCTGGTATATACATTTTAAAACCACAACTAAAAACATTGCATCAAATGTTGCAACGCCTCGCATGTGCATTAGACAGATTAATATAATACAAATCTTCAAATTTACTATTGAATAATTCAAAAAATTTTGAAGATAGCCCCACACCTAATCATTTTATATATAAAGTATCAAAATAACTTTGCAAAGCCTCGCAAACAAGACTAAATATCTTCAAAGCCTCGGAAATACAACTAAGAAAACCTTACAAATCCACATTACTACTTTACAAAGCCTTGCAAACACGAACAAAGTACATCGCGATCACGGCCACAAAAACTGGATCTAAATATACTAGGAGCGAAGCCAAGCAATAGTGACAATCTCGGAACACCATTTTCAGCAAGCTTCCTTTCAATAGCCATCGTCCGTCCATCGCTCAGATCCAATTTAGCGGGAGTTTGTTGGGTAAAGAGAGAAAATGACCGCCATGACGCTGCCCGAGTAGGTGGACATGATTTTCTTATCCTGATACAATCACGGCAAACACGAACTATTAAAATGGTCGGGAACAGGAAGATTCGGTCGGCAATCTGATGACTATGCATACGCACTTTAAAGGGGGATTTTTCTAATAATCCCCTTTTCAGCATAAAATGAAAATTATTAACATTAAGTGTATAAGCCAATATTAAATTTTTTCAATAATTCAATATATAAAAAAAATTCTTGGACACTTAAAAAAGAAAAAAGAAAAAAAAAGACTTGTGTAGGGCTGTTAAAGAATTGTAACAAAACAAACAAACAACAACAACAATAACAACCCTGCCCTGCACTCAAGGACCACGAAGCCGATACCCTTAGACTGTGTACCACTAGCCGTGTTCTTATGTAGCCAATACCCATAGACTTATATAGCCGATACCCTTAGACTCAAATAAAATTAACAAATGCTGGTTCGATTCTAGATTGAAAAAGCTATGTAAACTAAAAGAGAACTTATTTAAGAAATATAAAGCTACCTATTCATATAGGATACGCAAAAAATACTTACAGATTAAACACTTGACACAAAAACTTAGTCGAAACCTCCAAAATGAATATATAAACAATGTAATTACCAAAGATAACAATAAAAACTTATGGTCCTTTATCAAATCTAAAAAAATGGAACCTTCAGGAATAGCCACACTAAAAGGCTCAAATAATAAAACCTATAATGATAATGAAACTAAAGCTAATATCCTTAACACATATTTTGCATCATCTTTTTCTGCCTCAGGCGACAAGAAAGTTTTAATAAATTTAAATAAAATGGAGGAAATAGGTAACATAACTGTAGATGAGATAGGTATACATTCACTCCTAAAAAACTTAAAAATAAACAAAGCTACTGGCCCAGATGATTTGCCTGCAAGATTATTAAAAGAACTAAGCAATGAACTGTCCCCAATCCTTGTAGTTCTCTTTCAAGCCTCTCTAAACCAGGGTAAAGTGCCCCAGGATTGGAAATTAGCTAACGTAACTCCACTCTTTAAGAAAGTGGATAAATCAGACCCTGGTAATTACAGGCCTGTATCACTTACTAGTATCACCTGTAAATTACTAGAACACATAATATATAGTAGAATAGTTAACCACCTTGACAAATATAATGCCCTATGCCCACATCAACACGGCTTTAGAAAAAATAGATCATGTGAAACACAATTAATAGGTTTAATAGATGAACTATCAAAAGGCTTGGACAAAAATGATCAAATAGATACAATATTACTAGACTTCTCAAAAGCATTTGAGAAAGTTCACCACCTTAGTTTACTTAAAAAACTTAACTACTTTGGTATCTCAGGTTCCTTACATCACTGGATCCAAGACTTCCTTTTGGGCAGGGAGCAAACTGTAATAATTAATGGATCTAAATCTGCACCAATAAAGGTTAACTCAGGAGTTCCACAAGGAACTGTGCTAGGTCCCTTACTCTTTTTAATTTATATAAATGATTTACCCAACAACATCTCAACAGGTACAAAAGTTAGGTTATTTGCTGATGATTGTATAATCTATAGAACAATTAAATCAGAACAAGATAGCAAAATTTTACAAAAAGACTTAGATGAATTGATAAAATGGGAAACTAACTGGAGTATGTCTTTCCACCCAGAAAAGTGTCAACTGTTAAGAGTAACAAAGAAAAAGAAACAAATAAATTCAAAATATTACATTCATGGAAAAGAACTGACCCAAACTAAAGATGCAAAATACTTAGGAGTCTTAATAAATGAGAAACTATCATGGAATCCCCATGTCAATGAAGTTATTAAAAAATCAAACAAAACCTTAGGCTTTATAAAAAGGAACTTTAACAAATGTAATAGAGATATAAAACTAAAATGCTACCTCACTTTGGTGAGACCTGTACTAGAATATGCATCTTCTGTATGGGACCCATACACCAAAGAAAACATTGATAAACTAGAACAAATTCAAAAAAGAGCTGCCAGATTCATTACTGGAGAATATTCGAAACTGACAAGAATAACACCATTAGTTAAATCATTAAACCTTGAAACACTAGAGGATAGAAGAACCAAGAGCAAAGTAGTAATCATACATAAAGCAATTAATTCTAATTTAGAAATACAACACAAAGATAACTTAATACAACCCTCAGATAGACATAAGGATAAAAACACCTTTCTTATTCCGTATGCAAGAACAAACACATACAACTTTTCTTTCTTCCCGTCCGGAATTCGGGCGTGGAATGGGTTGCCTGAAGAATCCAGGAAAACCAACAGTTTATCAACATTTAAAACTCTGGTGGGAATGCAGGACTAAACACAAACCATAGATAAGCATAGGACGCAATAATCTTCTGTATAGAAGGAGCGTCTGTAAACAGATAAGATAAGACTGTGTACCACTAACCGTGTTCTTATGTAGCCAATACCCATAGACTTATATAGCCGATACCCTTAGACTGTGTACCACTTACCTTGTTCTTATGTAGCCAATACCCATAGACTTATATAGCCGATACCCTTAGACTGTGTACCACTAACCGTGTTCTTATGTAGCCAATACCCATAGACTTATATAGCCGATACCCACAGACTTGCATAGCCACTAACCGTTGACTAAGTTAGCCGATACCCATAGACTAACTTAGCCAATACGCATTGCCCCACGTAACAGATAACCGTGGACCTAGGAGGTGACCTGTGCCCGTGGACGTGACTGATATCCAAGTAGCCGGTACCCGAAGAAGCAGACGAGTTTATATGGGTGCATTAAGTTCACCCGCCATCACCATGGTTACCATTACTGGCCCGATATAAAGGTTTCTATTATTTTATAGTCTGGTTCTGATAGATCTTTAACTACAAGATCATATATTTTACTTTATAATGTGAAAGATAGAGCAACTAATTATTAAATTAATATTTGTCCAAAATCAATATACATACACAATGTATATTATACACAATGGTGCAAGTATGTAGACATCATAATCCCTAAATGTGTAGAAAAGTGATTGTGGATATCTTATCTCCTTGTTATGCAAAAGTACCATTTTTAAATAGATTTTTTTACAAAATACATTTACACTGCTAAAAACCATTACACAAACCACCAAACACATTACACTAAACTCTTAGCTTACACCGATGAACCAATAGTCGCTCAGTTGACTGGCAGCCTGGAGCACTGAATGGAGGACGCTAGCATATGGCAAAAATGTATAGATTGCGATGTTACAAATTAACACAACACGCTTAAACAACATGACAAGGGAAACGTTGGTCAGTAAGATTTTCTGATTTTCGACCCCGGATTTCTTATTCCTTCTACTCGTATCGTGATACCCCAGAAGGTTTCCTGATTTTAACCAAAGTCATGCACTTCGAAATCAACACCAGGTTGTTGTTTTTTTTTCAAAATATCAAACAACAACAACAAAATCAGTTGTTTTTTTTTGTGGCAGCGCCGTAACGAGTAAAGCCTTCATCAGTGAGGCGTGGCAATAATGAGTTTCGGGCGCCCTTTCTAAAAATATTAAAATATTATAATAAAAACGTCTGCTGTGAAAATTTACGATCATACCAGACTCTGAGGATCGCAAACGTGGATGAGTGCATCCCTCCCTCTTGCTTTGCAGCCCAGTTGTCATGGACAAGATCCGTTGCTGATATATTAGGCCTTCTCATAATATGGCGGAGATCTATTAATAGAAATATTTGGGATATATTTATCTTTTTTTGGGGACGTATTTCATAAAACTTTAACAAAAGATAGGAGTCAATATGTAAATGTAGGTATATTGAGATAGAAGTATCGTAACTGCTATTTGTTAATTCTTCGTTAAATTAAGACAGCTTATTGGACTTGAACAAGAAAAATCAGTTTCGTAATTTTACTATGTTAACAATTTTGAGAGCTTATTGATTCGACTGTATTTATGCTTCAAAACATTGTTCCGCTAATATGTAATCTAAAAATAGAACATTACTCAGTGATTTATGACGTTTTCCGGCTTTAGAAATGACAAGGCCTATTGGTCTGTAACCAAGCAGGTCTCTGAGAATATAAAAACGGCAGCATGAAATGTCACGTTAGCGTGGCGTAGCTGTGAGCACAGCAAGCCAGGCGGGATCCCACCCCCCCCCACTCCTCACTGGTCATTATTGAGCTCAGGGAGCTGTCATCCCGTCCTGACACCCTCACTGGCCCACCCCTGACCCACTCCCCAGGCACGTTACATAAAAATTACAGGGTTGTAAACCCTTGCTGTCACACTGACGCGCATGTGATTAGAGAATAACGAGGGGCAATTCTCGTGATACATAATAACGAGTTGGCAGCATTGTGTGGGTCAGGGGGGGCCCAGGGGCTAGAGGGATGGGGGCACAGAATCTTGGGATTAAGGGGGGAATGAGATCTAGGAAGCTTTATTAGTTAATCCGTTTAAAATTATTATTATTATTTTATTTTGTTTATTTTTAAAAAAAAATTTTTTGTATGTATTGAATTTAGAATGGAACGAACGCAAAAGAATGAAACAAGCTATTGAAAATATTCATTTTTTTTTAAATGTGAATAATGCTGCAAATGTAGTTGTAGCATCAAATTAAAGTTTGACTGTGATGAAGCTGTGAAGAATAAGATTATGGCAAGTAGCTATGAGTAGCATCACGGCCGCAATCCTTAACATTGACCTATCTTGACATTTTTTTCCTAGTATTGTCTCCATGTGTTGAGAAGAAGAAATACAAAAAGATGGCTGTCTGATTCAATAACAACCGCCCATCTCAAACACCCTATAAAAATATTAATCATAATTTTTAACTATCATATTCAGCTGTTAGAAGTCTGAAGACAGCGATATGAATGTTATCATGAAAAAGACATTCATTCGCGATCACAGAGCAATTATCAAAGCTTAACAAAATACATTTAAAATTTATAAAAATATAAATCAAAACAAAAAGGGGCTCTTAATTTTCTTAAATTTATTCATCCATTTTAAATTTTTTAAAAGCCCAACAAACAAAAACAACAGCACAAAAAAAAACGACAACAAAAAATTCAAGAAGAATCAAGTATCGGTCAAAGCTTTAGGGAAGAAATATCACAACACATCAACAAACTTTGTAAAAATTGAAAATAAATAAATACAAATTCAGGACTAGACTTCACTTAGTTGTAATCAACTTAAGTACAAACAAATCAAAACAGACATTTGATACACAAACATAAATGTCAATCTCGAAACCCTTACCAAATACATTTTTTTATACAAGTAGGGAAGGAAGATAAACAAACATGACGTCACGTACCTTACCAATTTTTCACTTCTCAACTCATTTTTATCCCTGCTATGTTTACTTACTCCTACTCTTCTTAAGCGTCCTTTTTATTTTAATGCAGAAATCAAATTCGTTTCGATGGAATTTGTTTGTAGAGAACGTTTCCCACACACGTGTAATCCCTGGCTCTGTCTGACGCTGTAGGAAAATCTATTTTCCCCCCTCTCAACGCTGCTGCATTAGATATCACAGAGATATGTGGAGGTGCAAACAGGGGCTATAGATGTGTGTGTGTGTGGCGTGGGGTGTGTGTGTGTGTGTGTGTGTTGGATGGAACTTTTGGTGCCGAGGTTGTAGAAAAGGACAGCATGGTCGTGGAGTCCTTAAAAATGGGACATTGGTCGGAAGGTTTTGGAATTAAACAAGTATGCGGACATCCACTTGTAGATATTCATAACACGTTGACGTGGATCGTGTCTCCAATGTCGTAAAAGTGTGAGACGTAGGGACACTCAGTCACAGGCGGCACAATGTTGTAAAAGTGTGAGACGTAGGGACACTCAGTCACAGGCGTCACAATGTCGTAAAAGTGTGAGACGTAGGGACACTCAGTCACAGGCGGCACAATGTCGTAAAAGTGTGAGATGTAGGGACCCTCAGTCACAGGCGTCACAATGTCGTAAAAGTGTGAGACGTAGGGACACTCAGTCACAGGCGGCACAATGTCGTAAAAGTGTGAGACGTAGGGACACTCAGTCACAGGCGGCACAATGTCGTAAAAGTGTGAGACGTAGGGACACTCAGTCACAGGCGGCACAATGTCGTAAAAGTGTGAGACGTAGAGACACCCAGTCACAGTCGGCACATTTTTGTTGCACACTATGTTGGTCAGGGCTACTTCGGAATATAACTTTTGTTGTTGTGGGCGTCAAAAATTCTTGACCCGTCCTATGGACACTAACCGTGGTGTTCTCTTCGGGGTCAGTCTTTCTTTTATTGCGGTCTCGGCGTTGGTGACCAGCCACGGATATAAGAGTCTTAAAGAAATAAGCGGGGAGAGAATGTGAGGCGAGATAAAACAAAGGCTTCAGACGTAACGAGATGTTTATCTGAATAATCGTTGAACTCAATGCCCTGAACCGACTGGTCAATGAATCAGAGAAGAACGAGAGAAACGAGAGAGAAACGAGAGAGAAACGAGAGAGAAACGAGAGAGAAACGAGAGAGAAACGAGAGAGAAACGAGAGAGAAACGAGAGAGAAACGAGAGAGAAACGAGAGGCGGGGGCTAATTAAAGGTAGGGGTGAGATAGAAAATGGAGAGGGAAGAACGGAAGGAGGGGGAGATGAGGAAGATATATGAAAAGAGATAGATCGCGAGAAGAGTGAGGGGGATAATGAAATGAAAATAAAATTGAAAACGAAGTTGAAGGAAGTATGGCTAAGCTCTGGATGAAGAGCCTAATAGGGTTGGTAGAATTCGTGTGAGAAGTGAAGGGAAAAAAAACTGTGGAGAGAAAGAAGGAGTTAGAGAAGACAATCTCTTAGATGAAATAAATGGCCGTCCGCAGCCTTTAGTGACCCCAATTTTTCCCGGAAACATAAAGCTCCACGCTGTGAGCACGAACTTGTAACACTAAGAATGTGTTAAGGAATATCGCCCAACTCTTGGACGCCGTTTTGTCACTGGATTTTATTGACGCTTAAAGATATAATATAAACCGCCTTGCTTTGTCGTCATGTATTCTACCATTGTTAATCATCGATTCTCCGTTTTGGAATTTGTCATTGTTTATCGATAATTTCAACATAATCAGATACATTTTTAAAAACAAAGTAAAATCTAAATAATTGTTCTTATAAAAGCTGTGATCAGTTGTAAACTTTACTCAGAGCCGTCTTTACACCATTTTGGGCCCCCGGGCAAAGAAATAGTGTTGGGCCCCCGGGAAAGAAAGAGTGAGGCCCCCACTTGCAGGAATAAAAAATAAATATACATAATATATACAAATAAACATATTCCGATGGGGCCACTATGCTCATGGGCCCTGACTTTACTATGTGTCCAATACGCATAAACCCTCGTGAAACGAGTCTTGTCGGAACATGGACACAGTGGCTTGTTTGTTTATATTACAACATATATTTTACACTTCAACATCATAATTATTGCACGATCTGTTTACTGCGTGTTGTTTTAATTGGAGAATCGGGAGCTGAAGTGCTGATGCTAAGGGCCTTGGTGAGAAGAAAACGTGTGGTGGGAGGAGATAAAGTGATTCGTTTCGTCATTCTGTGTCTCTGACGCATAGCTTAGCAAGATTTCAAAGGCCCTTACAATACAACATTAAACATTCACATTTGATCACTAAGATTAGTGTCAACTTGAGGCGTCTCTGTGTGCACAATGTGGCCCTTATTGCGATGGTAACGATGCGTTGACGGCAATCAGACTCTACAATCAGTTGTAACTGTTGGCATAAAATGGTAGAGCGAATGCAACGAGTTCCTACAGGAAACCAGTTCGATGTCTTTAGTTAAAGGCAATTTGTGTCAGATTTGTGTTTGAAACGGCAGCCAATTAACAATACTTATATTTTCAGCTCTGGCTCTCGTTCACACATACAAGCATTTATTTTTTGTACATACATGTATATCATTTCGTTTAAAGTAAATTATTATTATTATTTTGAATTTTCTTTTTGGGGGGAGTGGGGTATATCTAATATGCAGTGGCGTCACTAGGGGGGGTGCGGTGGGGCGGGCCGCCCCGGGTGACACCATCAAGGGGGTGACAGCAAAATGTAAAATTCTGTATGTTCCCGTTATTTGGCATTTGAAAGCTAGGAGGAGTTCTATGGGGTGGGTCGTGAGGGGGTGACACCATGAGTTACCGCCCCGGGTGACACCAACCCTAGTGACGCCTCTGCTAATATGCAACCATCTATTTACTAAATATTCGAAAACAATTTGCTCTGGTAACAAGCGTCTACAATTACCTCCAAGTTGTAAAAGTGAGAATGAAGCGGGAAAGTTTTGATTGAGGAGTTTTAATGGTGAGTTTTCCATAGTGAGATTTTGACAATTAGGTTTTCGATGGTGTAATGTATGTGTTAGGTTGGTTTGAAGGGGAGATTGACGCACGTTGAGTTCTAAACACCAAGGGCCTGGACAGGATTGGGGCGGGGGGGGGGTGGAAATCTTGGTTCTAAAGAGCAAGTCACATAGGAGTAGCTGTGTCCTACTAGATAATGTGAAGGGCGTGTCACACAAGCCGGGTGACGTCGTAGAAGGCGTGCCGTTGGGACAGTTCGATTACAAAAGACATTGGTATGAGACACGGTCCATTTTTGAAAATGAATTCCACTCACGATTCCAGAAAACATCATCGACTCAGTGATTGAAAACAAGTCCAGGTACATAGCATATCTATTTATAAAGAATTTCGTTTCAAATGTTAATATTCACGGCATTTCATACAATACAAAATTTCGAAAACACCGGTTGATTTTACTTATGCATATTTGTGTTACTAATGATCCTACACGTGGAAGAAAATCAGCAGCCCCGAGGCTTATGCTCTTCATGGGTCTTCCCGGAACCCCCCCCCCAGCTCTCTTGCCCCCTAAGCCTAAGGGACCTAACAGCTGAGAGAGCCCCCATCCCCCCCCCCGGAACGGTCGCTTCTGAAGCGGCAACCTGGGCATACAAGACACATGGTCAAAAATGCCTCCCACTAAAAGTGACCTCACAAGGAGGGGTGAAATTTTCCCTACTTCGACTCGCTACCACTTCGGCGCCACCCCGGCAAAGCTCACGAGTCTCTATGATTAGGACTGCCACAAAGTGGGGGATCATTAATGACCTACCTAGGGTGTGACCCCCACTGGAAGGTTTCCTCAGAGCTGGCGTCCGCTACGTTGTTCGCGGTTCCTTTTGCTAATCCGTACTGGCGCTCCTGGCCCTAAACCGGCACCGCTCAGTGGCGTAAAATGCTAGAAAATGAGGGGGACGAAACGGTCGCTTCGGAATAACCCGACCCTCAAAGGGTACTGTGGTTTTCATCATCGGCATTGCATCTAATGCTCTGCCTAAGATCCGTACAGTGACTGTAATCATATGTGTCTATTTGTGTTACTATAAACGTCGAAAAATGCCAATATCTTAGGTAACTATTGAAATCATACAAATAGGTTCCCCAGCCCCCAAATATGTAGATAATTTGATTCAGATTCATAATATTAGTGAGCTAATTAGAATTCAGAAAATAAGAGAATTAGAAATATGACGCTTTAAATGTTGAATTTTGTGATGACACGGAATAAAATCTAGATACTTCGACGAATCATTTTGAAATATTTTGCTAAAATACTCTTTTTATGCATTTAAATCATTGTGTTTACTCTGTTTACTCTTCAAAATAAAAGAAAACATAAGTTTATCTGAGTTTTTTTAAGATGTACTGGTAACAATCATTGTTATTGTTTATAAGTTTAAGAGGAAACAATTCCGTGGAACTCGGCAAGTTTCCAACGGTTGTACTTTCAAATAATGGAATCAAACCCACCTCCACTTCTTTTTCTTCCCTTCTCTCTTTTCTCGATCCGCATGATTTATCTCCCTACAGTGTGCACATGACTTATCTTCCTTTCAAATCACTGCTTACAGTGTGCACATGACTTATCTTCATATCTAATCACTGCTTACAGCGTGTGCATGACTTATCTTCCTATCTAATCACTGCTTACAGCGTGCGCATGACTTATCTTCCAATCAAATCACTGCTTACAGTGTGCACATGACTTATCTTCCAATGAAATCACTGCTTACAGCGTGCACTAATATGAATTATTAACGAGCTCAATAAGTTCTTGCAACAGCTGAATACAAATGGCGATTTTTTTCCTATCTCTTTTTGACTTCCGGCTACTGATTTACGTCCATTTTATTTTTTTTCAAAGCTCCCGAAATTCTATTTGATCTGTACACAGTTTTGCAAAGGCGTCCTTCTTTCTTCTTCCTGAGACCCTTTAACCGCAAAACATGTTTTGGCTTAGGTCTAGACTAGCAAAGATCGCGATGGATGTAAGTACGGGCGGTGGAGGGGGCCAAAAGACACAGAGCTATTGGGTCCGCGTCCAGTGAAGTGGATGGGAACGAAATAAAAGAAAGGCCAAAGTATGGCGGGGTGGATACACAAACGTCTGCGACTGGCAAGGGGAGCCCACCGACTCCTTAGATAAGGCCAATAATTTCCCTTTGATTGCACGCGAACAAACAAGAGAGACCGATTCTAGAGTTACTAATCCAATGTTTTCGACCACTTCTGGTCTCTACCATCATATGCTGGCACCAATTAAAAACGGGAAGGCGCGCGGACGTCTTTTTTTTCTTCCTTCGATTTCATTCAGCTGAAAAATGCAAATAGACGAATAGATTCTCGCCCCACAAAGTAATACTGTTAAAGCTTCGGGGCTCAAAGGACCAGTCTCATGTTTCACATGCTCAAACACGCAAAGGACTCTAGCAGCGGTGCTCGGAAAGTATTTCCCAACAAATAGCCACAGGATAAGGTTGAGATTAATGTTGAGCAACAATTGAAACATGATATTTTTTCGCGTACAATTACTTTTTCCCCCCTTCTTTACATCACAATTTTTTAATTTTTTTTTGAAGACCTTTAAAATTAAATTCAATAAACATTAATTTTGCCAAATTATCTCAGATTAGGCTGTTCGATTGGGGCACTCCATGTGATTTTAGTGTAATAAGAATGCAAGATAAAAAAATGATATATTAGCATTAGCTGGTATCATAAATTATACAATGTTAGCAAACTTAAAAACATTTTAATTGTCGTTCAGGGGCTTAATTTTTAAAAAATTAAGAATAATTTCAGCTCTCTCTTATGCGCTTGTTCTTTATACAACAAAAAGACTTAGATGCATTGATAAAATGGGAAACAAACTGGCGCATGTCTTTCCACCCACAACAGTGTTAACTTTTAAGAGTAACAAATAAAAAGAAACAAATTCAAAAATATTTAATTCATGGAAAAGAACTGACCCAAACTAAAGATGCAAAATACTTAGGAGTCATAATAAATAAGAAACTATCATGGAATTTCCATGTCAATGAAGTTATTAAAAAATCAAACAAAACCTTAGGCTTTATGAAAAGAAACCGTTACAAATGTAATAGAGATATAAAACTAAAATGCTACCTCACTTTGGTGAGACCTGTACTAGAATATGCATCTTTTGTATGGGACTCAGCCACAAAAGAAAACATTGATAAACTAGAACAAATTCAAAAAAAGAACTGCCAGATTCATTACCGGAGAATATATAAAACTGACAAGAATAACACCATTAGTTAAATCATTAAACCTTGAAACACTAGAGGATAGAAGAACCAAGAGTAAAGTAGTAATCATACATAAAGCAATTATTTCTAATTTAGAAATACAACACAAAGATAACTTAATACAACCCTCAGATAGACATAAGGATAAAAACACCTTTCTTATTCCGTATGCAAGAACAAACACATACAAAATTTCTTTCTTCCCGTCCGGAATTCGAGCGTGGAATGGGTTGCCTGAAGAAACCAGGAAAACCAACACTTTATCAACATTTAAAACTCTGGTGGGAATGCAGGACTAAACACAAACCATAGATAAGCATAGGACGCAATAATCCTCTGTATAGAAGGGGCGTCTGTAACAGATACGATAAGATAACAGCAGTCTTCCTCTCTGTCCACACAGATGACAAAGAGGAAATACTTAACCGTGTAGTCTTTTCAATGTATTGAAAACATTGACTAAACACCGGTATTTGTGGCAAAGTAGTAATATCTCTGGTTGCCGGAGACACTGAAATTGCCTGAAATGATGTTATTGTAAATGTTTTATGTGACCAGTGGCATAACCACGAGAGGTGCCGTTTTTGTTATAGAGGAGCGTCACTTTCAGGCAACTGCAAACATGCTTTCTTTTTTGCTGGGGGGTTTCTTAAAAAGGCCGGCAAACTTGTGGATCCATTCTGTGTTGCATTAGCATTTGTTACGGCACTGCGTATATCATATAACAATTTATCGTCTATCAGTTGACTTTATTTTTTTTTAAACGTGTGTTTTTATTTTGAAATGTTAAATCCCTCTTTGTAATCGTCCACTTAAAATTATTTTTATTCAAACTGACAAAGTCCAGTTGTAAAAATGTAACTTTTGCTTTACAAAAAGAAATTAGTCCTCATAAAGAATTAATTACTGAATGCTATCCTTCGGGCTTTTAAAAAAATAATAATTTCGCTCCTTATTTTTAGATGGCATTAATATCAAAGCATTGAATGCTGTGAGCTAATGAGCTTAGTTCAAACATGAAACCAAATGACGTCCAAATCAATTACCAAATGTTATTTAGTTGAGTGTTCTAATCGACTCGGAGTGGGCCAACATAAAAGAGAAATTGTCAAGCTGTAAAGCTGTAAAGAGGATGAGAAAGTAAAGAGTCCTCCATTCATTGTATCGAGTTTTTTGTTGTTATTGTATCAAGTACCAATTTAAACAAACTTTCGCAGGATGGGGTGGGATGGGGTATAGGGAAGTCTTCAAATGGACAAACATTAAATATATTTTTTTTTAAAATTTTTTTTTGGGGGGGGAACAAAAGTACATTAGCGGGACACAGGAGAGTTGAGTGTTAGGACAAGTACAAGCGTGTTTGAGTGTTCAGTCTGAGTGGTGCACTTTTGTTATTATTGAAGTTCTTAAACATTCTTGTTATGTCAGTGTCGCCATTCTGTGGGTGTGTTTTTGTTAGTAAACTAACTCAAAGGAAATCATGATCCTTTCAAAGATTATTATGGTAATGCCGATTTGTTGCATTATATCTACTTTAGTAGTAGTACACATTGTTTATGGCTCAATATCGGAAGAACTCATTTTTTAAAATTAATTATTTATTGTGTCCAGTCTTCCAATGTTGGCAGTTCATGGAAAATAGTTTATTTATGGTAACAGCAGTACGTATGATTTTCTTTCCTTTCAGTTACCCTAAATCGTATTACCTGAAAGCAAGCACACTCCATATTCTAGAGATAGCTCAGTTTTCAGGGTGAGTCGAGCATTTCTTACTTTCGATGGTTAAGTTCTTTCTAAAGTACGGCCACATATTTTAAATTTTGTTTTGCTAGTATGGAAATCTCAGCCTTTGTGTTAAACGTTGTCAAAAGATTCAAAACATGCATCAAAAGTCTTGAAGGAAGTGGAATGACATCACCCTTACTCTCCCCGGATTCACGTAACAAACACTGCATGGCTGAGGTTATTGCTGCACTCTCCGGGCAAAGATATTGGCTCTAATCGAATCTGTTTTGTTATATCGAAAATGTGACAGGAAAACTCGGGCCATCTGCGCACACGGAGACTTCACATATTATCCAAAGAATCGATTTCTTTTAAAAAGCTAGGGAGGAAGAAAGCGATAAATATGACACACGATATATATGTAATGATGTTAGGGCGTGGGATTTTTAAGACGTTGCTTTGGTTTATCTACAGTTCGTTTAGTGTGAATATCAGACAGTGACACGAGAATCTTGATAGAAACCTCCAACACTAAAACACAATAACAACAACAACAACAAAACCACAGACACACACAGACACACACACCTAATCCTGCTTCTTGATGTTTTAGAAATGGGAGAAATATCATTAAAATAATTTGTCTGACATGAATGGACTTGTTAGAGAGGGTGGTTCTTGCCTATGGGCAAATTTTATTTATAGGCTAAGGCTGGAGTGAAATTTAAAATTATCTTTAAAAAACGCAATTAGACATTTAGAAAAAAAAATACTTTCAACTTTGACAGAAACTTGAAGGGCGCCTACCGATGAGACGTTTCTAAACATTTAAACAAAATTATGAATAGAGAAAATGAAACTTTAAAATGTATCTTTACCTTTTTCGAATCTTTGAAACTAAATATCGCCAACGCAAATCTTTAAAAATAATCCCCAACCCCTCAAATCTTTATAGCTAACCTCTTTCCACTCTCAGGAATATAATGCATTAAATATAGCAATAAATTCCTTAGTCTGAAACCTAAAATCTTTCTAACTGCCCCTTATCCTTCAATTGTTTCCTACTTTGCAGACAAAAATATTTACGTTACATTTCCAGTCTACCCACCTTTTACTTTTCACTTTGCCATAACTCCTTCTATTCCAATCATATCTTCTCCCGACCCTCCACTTTTTGCTCCCTACCGTCAAATCTCCACATGCAATTTTTTAAAACGCCTTTAACTTCTGATTAACCCCCCTTTCTCTCAACCTTTATGTACCAGTCTTTTAGATCAGACGAATTAACCCTTCCCAATTTACCCTCTTTATCCTTTCGTTTATCCATCCAATCCATGCGAAAGTCAAACTCCCAAACCCTAACCAGAAGTCATAACCCTTCTATTTGACTCAATAAGTCAAACTCATTAACCGTAACCAGAAGTCCTAAAACTTCTATTTGACTCAATAAGTCAAACTCCCTAACCCTAACCAGAAGTCCTAACCCTTCTATTTGACTCAATAAGTCAAACTCCCCAACCCTAACCAGAAGTCCTAAAACTTCTATTTGACTCAATAAGTCAAACTCCCCAACCCAAACCAGAAGTCCTAACCCTTCTATTTGACTCAATAAGTCAAACTCCCGAACCCTAACCAGAAGTCCTAACCCTTCTATTTGACTCAATAAGTCAAACTCCCCAACCCTAACCAGAAGTCCTAACCCTTCTATTTGACTCAATAAGCCTCAACTTTTAGGATCAACCATCATAGTGGAAATGAAGGGCTATTAACTGTCATCTTCCGTTACCTACATATACAGACAGCTATTTTTGATACATAATCTAGTGCAAGGGTCAGCAACCTTTTGAGATGGAAGAGCCAAATGTTACAATTTACAAATTTTCCCAGTTTTTAAAGAGCCACTAACATGAGTTTTGAAACTAAAATAATAATTATTAATATTTGCGCGTGGAACTAGAGAGCCACATTTCCACATCGAAAGTGCCGCATGAGGCTCGCGAGCCGCAGGTTGGCGACCCCCGATCTAGTGGATTAGTTAGAATATATCCCTTTTTAAAATTTATTAGAAAGCATATATTAACAAAAATTAATAACGGTTTTGCATTCCTAAGAATTATGTGTAATATTATTTACCGTTAGTCAGTTATAGTTATAAGAAAGTAGTTCACCGCTTAGCAAAAAGTAAGGTACACTATACTATAATATACATATATAGAATATCCCTTACATTCAACATTCTCCATATTTTCTGTTTCCTATTTTTCATCCTCGAACTAATTTTTGTTTTAAAATAATTCCCACCTTTTAATACAGATTTACAGAAAAGTACTCACCATAACATCCTAGAAAATCTTAGATCATTAACAAATAAGTCCCATAGTCCGTTCACACTTGAGGGCGGTATAGCCAGGTCTCAGAGACACAAGCGGCGACACACGACTCTCCGTGAAAAAACACAGACCAAAATTCGGCAAGGATTTTTTTACCGGCTGACTTTTCCCGGTAGCCGCTCAAATGAGCGCCGTTTGATATCAAGTTGTACTAGAACGGCTTCCACTATGTGGCGCGGCCCGCACGTGAAGAACGGCTCGGAGAATCCTACCGACCCCATAGATCAATGGCGGTTGACTGCTCATGAGCGGCAGAGCGCATAAGTTGTTGCCTTCTGTAAGATAAGCTGTTCTAACATAAACTTGTCCTTAATATTTATAAACTATGATGAATTCTTGACGTTTATTTTTAAAGTTTTCATAATTTATTTCTAAAAGGGGAATTCAACGAAAAACATAGCGGTTTTTTTTTCTTACATTTTTTTTAAACCTTTAATTAACGTTATTTCAAGTTGTGAATTGAAGTCAAGTGACAGGGTATTTGACATATCAACATTTGATTCTCTGGTTACTATTAAAAGCCACCCGATTAAAAATAAACGTATTATGCACTTTTAGGAAGACAATTTATTTTCGCACAAAACATATCCATAAGTCATGCTTTGATGGGTCAAGAAAGTAGTATGTATCATAGTAATTGAGCCTACCGTCAATGTAACATTGGGCCATTTCCCAGGGAGAATTTTTCCGGAACGGTGAGAGTTTGGGGGAGGAGTGGGCATTCCCGTAGTTAATACGATATGCAGGTTAACTGCATGGTTACCACGACTTCACAAGTTCAGGAAGGCAAAAATTTCATAGGGTAATATGGGAGGTAAAATGGTAAGACTATACGGGTAATATGGGAAAAAACAGAGTCAATTCCGGCTGAAAATGTCACCACTTATTATTTTGTTAATGCTGTTGACTATTGTGTCAATCATGACTAACTGGTGAATGCTAACAAATGGAAATGCTAATTGGTTGAATATTTTACAAATTCGTTCATACGTGTCAATTATGTCCATTGCGTTAATGCATTCTAATGTGTCAATTTTAACTAATTCGTAATTGCCGACATGATGCAAAAAATGTATAATGTGTCAATGGTGATTAATGCGTCAGTATGTCAATAATATGTCAACGCTGACTAATAAATCAGGGCTAACCAATATTTAACTTTGAGATGGAAAAACAATTTTTTCAAAGAGTGAACAATCACATTCTATCAATGAAACTGAATGCTGTGGATTCTATTGATTGAATTTCGACAGCTTTAAATAATATAAATTAATCCTAAACAGCTAGCCAACGTGTTGACATGAAATACGATATCGCATTTAGAGAACTAACACATGTTGAATATCTTAGATACCTTACCTGGTGGCAATTTGTTTTCCCGTAGGGGCCGTCTAATGACTCATGCGCCTAAGGGGGAGGAAGGGCGTCACGCATTTGTGACGATGTGTGACGAAAGGGAGGGGGGTGTTTATGAAATGTGACGTCACTCAAAAAATGCGCTAATTTAAATAAAAGTTCCACTTAGATATTTGATTTCTTTCAATTTATTTAATGAAGTTTTCAATGGCTTCACACGAGTTACGATATTAGAGTGCAGACTTAACACTAAATACATACTTAAATGAAAAAAAGTGATTAGCAACATGCTAGATTTCAATTAGAAAATACGGCTTTTATGTGAGGGGGGTTGGGTTAAAACTTTGTGAATTTATTTGGGGGGGGGGCTAAGTTTTTGCGACGAAGTGTGACGAGGGGAGAGGGAGGGGGGGTTAAAAACCAGCCAAAATCGCGTGACGTCATTAGGTGAAAATAGAAATCTATGAGCTACATTTCAAATAAATAGTGGGTCTTTTTATACTTGAAAAAAAAATTGTATTCTTCTTATGTATTAATCCTTGAATGTCCCGCATTAAAACTTATTATTGATATTGTTGAAGCCCCGCCTTATTATTGGATAAACTTCATAAGTAAAAAGTGTTGCATAATAGCTTAAAAAACTTTATTTCACTGAGGTGTGATGGGCTACTGACCTGGTGGAGTAGGAATCGATTTCTGGGAGAGAAGTATTTTTAAAAAAACAACAACTAAACTTACAGTTATAACGATGACGAAACACAAGCTGCTGATTTATCTGTCTTTGGTTGAAGGTATTCGCTTGTTTATTTTGTATCCTTGAACCTATATGGTATGGTCAAACATGTTGCGCGTGTAGGAACTTGAGGGTCAGTAATGAATAAAAAAAGACCATCTTTACTTGTTGCCCATTCATTTACCTTGTCGACAATACTTTCTACTGTTGTTCTATTGCTAGGAAATTGAACGGGTCTAAGCGCATTCATTAAGGGCTCCCATGAGCCTCATTAAAGTTGTTCCCGTCATATCTTGTTCTCATTTACCCAAAATACTCAGATGTATAACAATTTTTATGATAAAATACTTTGTCTAAATGTTAATTCGCCTATTGGTTATGTCCAAAAAAAAAGTTATAAATACTTTTTTGGAGATCATTACATTTAAGGATTAATTTTTTATTAATATTAGATTTGATTAGGTTCTTTTTGAATTTTAATATCTCTCCTTTTATCATTTTTAAATTACACACAACATCCATGGGCAGACGATAGCCTCGGTTTGCTATCGGCGCCATTTTCACACTTGACTCTTGCTTCTTGTGTGGCTCCTTCTGAAGCCAGACTTTATTTTTGATGCTCTTGTCTCCCTTGATCGATGACGTTATCTTAAAAAAATGTGTCGATGGATCTTATGATATCTCACACTGAAAAGAAAATTTCATTGGAGGCCATCATTTCCAAATTTTATTAGGGGGAAATTTTTTTTACCAACACTTCTTGCGAAAGTCAGTTCTATTGTTTGAAAGATATTGTAAATACTTGGATCTACGCGCTGTAAAATTATTCACACCGTCTGACTATTCGGCCGAATGACAAGTGTGATTTTGTGAATAAGGTAATATAAAACTAAAATAGAAAGTTTCAAATACAACAATTTGATAAAATAAACATGTAATTGATGTTTTGGACGAATGAGTTTGTATCTCTACATAGTCAGCGAATGGAGTGATACTTTTGGGCCAGTGCCTTAGAAGTAATTTGGTGAGATACTCCATATGCTAGCCTTGGTCGACTGTGTTAGTCTAATTTACACCTTCTGTTATAGACTAGCCTAGGTCGACTGTTTTAGTCTAATTTACACCTTCTGTTATAGACTAGCCTTGGTCGACTGTGTTAGTCTAATTTACACCTTCTGTTATAGACTAACCTAGGTCGACTGTTTTAGTCTAATTTACACCTTCTGATATAGACTAGATAATTCCAATATTTGGATCTATTCCACAAGCTATGGCTTATGTTTGCTTCTGTTTGCTACAATAAAATTTGGGTCAATTTTTTTTCCTTCCGCGAAATAGACAGATTATAGACACTAATATTTGAAAAATAATTAAATCTATTTTATTTGCTTTTTTTTATACAACAACAAATCTGTATTTCATCATGAATAACACACACATTCACACACGCACACGCATACACACACACAAATGGTTCAATACGTTTTAACACACGAAAGTTGTAGAACTCTCCGTTATCAACTACTAGCACCTCTTCTTCTATTTATTATTTCCCGTATGGAAGGTGTAAATCCGAAAAGGGAGACATCACACATCCGACTCAATAAAGGAGATGGCTGGACTTTGCGGCTATTTTCGTTGACCTTTTGCCGACATTCCCCAGACACGGTGTAACCCCGCCCCATCGTGCGGATCAGATCTCATGTAAATATACCCCGCTTTACTGGTGTTTACCTCTGCTATCGGAAACAGGGCAGTTTAACATCGATTTTGTCTGATACATCCGTGGTATAATGAACAACCCCCCCCCCTCCTTTTCCCCCGGAAAAAAGTGCTGATATTTGCCAATGATATCATTCATTTTAAAAGGAACATAATTTTTGTGGGGCCCATCATTCTAGTATCTCATATATAAGTATAAGACTACTTTTTATTTTATTTTATTACTAGGAATTAGTTTATGTCTCAGCGTAGGCCTGTCAACGGGTACCCGGGACCCGGGTACCCGTTGCCGTCTGGATTACCCGGGTAGTAAAATTCCGCCCGGGTACCCGTGATGAAACTTCGGCTCGCATGCGACTTTTTTGTGTTAAATTTAATGCTCGCGAAACAATTTATCAAATGAAATTTTTTGTTTAAAATATATGCTGTGAAAAACATCTAAGGAGAACTATCTGTCAACGGGAAATACAATACGGTCTGGACAGACCACAAATGTATTTGATACATCTTTTTTCTCTGAAAAGGAAACAGAAATCGCAAACAAGAAGATTTTTGTTCTTTGAATGAATCATATAAAGAAAACAAAACTCCTCTGCCGAATATAAGGATGAACTGTTTAGAGATGAAAGAGGCCGTGTTTGTTGTTGTTAATAAAAACATTGAAATATTTGATTGCTTACAATTTATTTAATGACTTTTTACATGGATTCAAACGTGTAGCGATTTTTAGAGTTCAACTTCACATTAAATAACAAAAGTAAATGACAATAAAGTTATTGGACAACTGCTCATTTTCAAAAAGGAAGTATGGCTTTTATGGGGGGGGGGCTCTAAGCTTTGTGACATCATATTGGAGGGGGCTCTAAGTTTTTGTGACAACCTGTGATTTGTACAAATCGGCCAAAATCGCTTGACGTCATTTATGTACGGTTCCTAAGACGTCGGACGTGTAGCAACTGTGTGAAATGAGGTGCATGGAAGGTGGCTAGGTAGCATTGTATAGCGGTCATGACGGGGAAGATTATGTGATGTTTCGATCGGGAAACCCGGGTACCCGTTCGAAATTTGGACGGGTACCCGGGCAGCATTTTTCAACAATATTGACAGCCTAGTCTCAGCATAAGTCACTTATTCTTAAAATAAAAGCAGTTTCCGCTATAATCAATAATCTAGCGCAGGGGTGGGCAAACTAAGGCCCGCGGGCCGCATGCGGCCCGATACGTAGTTGTTTGCAGGCCCTCAGAAGCCTGCGGTAATATATATAAAACATTAATAAATTTATGATACAGATGGATGCTTGTACTTAAATTAAGGCTAAATTTTGGTTAGGTGCGGCCCGTTGATTTTTAATTTTTTACTAATGCGGCCCTTGCCCTAAAAAGTTTGCCCATCCCTGATCTAGCGCACCGTTAGCCAACCGTGACATCCAAGAAAGGATAATAATAAATAAATAAATCACATGGATCTGAATGGAGTTTGAGTTTTTGTGTTTGAAAATAATGCCATTTTTTACTATGTATGCTGCATAAATATTATTGTATTAACCCGATCACCAGGACATTTTAGAAAGTTTTTGTCATAAAACGTTGTTTTATTTTTTTAAATACCACTTTTTAGAGGCCTATTGGGCCCAAAATGTCATTTTCGTAACATGAGTTATATAAAAGGTATTTTAAACAGTGGCTATTGGGTAAATTGATGGCTCTTGACCAAAAGTGGTAAAAAAAAATTTGATGACCACTATTAAAATTCTATAGGGTACTATACTCCTAAAATCATGTCCTTCGAAACGGGGGCCCCAAATCTTTTTTTTGTTGTTGTTGTTGTTGTTTTTTTTTGTTAACTTTTAAAGCTTTATCCTACAATAGATATTTTTAAATTCTTGAAAAATATTGACGCATGTCTCCATCATGATCCAGATTGAAATTTTCAGGCCTTCAAACTTTATATCTTTCACCTTTTTGCCCGGGGCCTTTAACTTTAATGTCATTTAATTACCTTTTTGATTTTACACGACATTGACAAATATTGATAAACATGTATATCAATCATGATCATGATTAAACATAACAATTGTTTTAAACTTTACATCTTACACCAATTACCCCCAGGGGGCCCCTTAATGTTATTTTTAAATGCTGTATAAATATTATTGTATTCATCCAATCGCCATGAAACTTGAGAAAGTTGTTGAGTACGTTGCCACAAAAGTTTCTGACATAAAAGTTTTAAAATACAACTTATTAAGGGCAAGGGGCCCAAAATTTCAATTTTTACAATAACTTATATAAAAGGTATTTTAAGCAGTTTTTAAAATTCTATAAGGTATTAAACTTCTAATGTCCACTTTTGGGGGGCCTTGAGCCCAAAATATTTCTTTGTTTTGTTAACTTTTAAAACTGTATTCCCCATTTAACTTTTAAAAAAATATTGACAAATGTTGACACATATCTCCATCATGACCCAGATTGAAATGTTCAGACCTATGAATTTTACATCTTGTACCGTTTTGGCCCGGGGCCCTTAATGTCATTTCATGCCCAATTTGATTTTACACAAGCTTGACGAATATTGACAAACAAGTACGTCCATCATGATCCGAATTTAAATCAACTGGTCTTTTTAAAATTTACATGTTTCAAAGTTTGGGCCCGGGGGGCCCTTAAAAATAAGGTCGTTTTTTATATATATAAACTGTATAAATAGTATTTCAGTTACTGATCGCCAAGAAACTTTAGAAAGTTGTTGAGTTCACTCCCGCGAATGGTTCTGGTAACAATTTATGATTCTCGATCAAACTTGGTACTTGCGATTTTGATGACACATATTGAGAAACTATAGGGCAAAAGATGGCCAAACGTTAAGCAGGAGTCATTTTAAAATTCTACGCGTAACGTACTTAACGGTAGAAAACGGTAGCCATGTTAAAATTTCTTAATTATGACCCCATCTTCAGGAAATTTGGTAGGCGGATTCCCTGTGCTAATCGACAATGATGAACGTACTTATTTCATTGGTATGACGCCACTGTAAGTCGCCATATTGAACCATTCCAAAGGTCTTTGTACTTATGATCCCACCTTTCAAAAATTTGGTACGCGGGTTCTCAACACTAACTGAAATCCTACTTTTCCGATGAAGCACGGGTATTTTGCTAGTCTCTTATAACTTTACGCCAATGGTATTAATGCGTTTTTCATTATTATGGTTCTTTATGAAAGGTTACTTATATTTTTATGTGTTTTTTTTTAATTTGAGATTTTATTAGATTTTCTGAAAGTAATGGAAAATAACTATCATTGTCTTGACGCATACCACTCATCTTTACAAATCCAAAACTTAACGTACAAGCTTATTTTATTTATTTATTTGCTGATACACTTGGGGAGGGGTGTCGAGCATTTCAATAGGCATAATACATTTACATTTACTTTTTCCTATGGGGCCGTCCATAAATGACGTCACGCTCCTAGGGGGGAGGGGGGGTCACACTTTTGTGACGATGCGTGACGTGGGGAGGGAGGGGGGTTGAAGAAATGTGACGTCACATCAAAAGGGTAACTTTAAATAAAACTTCCACTGAAATATTTGGTCGCTTACAATTTTTTAAGTTTTTTTTTCTTCTTTTCTTCCATTAAAAATCAGTGCTTCTCAATGTGCCGGTCGGTAGGCCATCAGACGCTGGTTGGCGTAAGCTATCAAGACACGAAAATTAAATCTAATTATAATCCTTAAGTTTGAGAACTCACAAGATAACGGATGAAATTGTTACACTGTGTCGTTTGATGTTGACATCAAAGCATTTGTGATGTAACCGCAACTCTGTCGGCGAACGTTTTTGCCCGTTACCCCGAAATATACAAGTTTATAAGTGCGTTACCCCCCCCAACCCCCAGACTCTAGGTACTGCTCACATGACTCGGGGATTTGGGAGGTCGTTGTTAGCCGACAGTAGCACAAAACAACTTTTCTTTCTTAGCTCAGTTTTTAAGGCATTAATTTTAAATATCACAGAAAGGATACTTGATACAGTCAAGTCATGTGGATTAAGATTATTGTCACTCGTGTCAATATAAATGAAAGTAGGGTGGATTTAGGTGTCTTCGTATAGTACGTAGGTAAGAAATCTACATAGTTGTCAAATTTTTAAAAATGCATTTTCTGGAAGGAACTGGTTCAATAGTAGGCATATGTTCGAAGCGTACACGTACAAATTACGGTACACATGACGTATTTTAATATATCTAGTGGATTGTAGTGGATGTTATATGTCCCAAATGAGTCTGCATTACCCCCAAGAATTCCATTTGACCCAAGATGGGGTAATTTACCCATGTTCGCCGACCTCTTTCTTACGGGATGCCCGACAGTGAAATCAGGGATTTTTTAAAAAGTACACTTTAGAAATATTATTTTTAAATATTACTTAAATCTAAACCAGGAAGTTAACCGTGATGGTTAAAATTCAATGTTTAATTTTTATGCTTTAAAATAAAATATAATCTAAGGATGTTAACACAGTTCATTTTTTGAAGGCCGGTTAAACGTTGTTTTTTTTTAAACGGACCGGTTCAATCGGATACCTAAAAATTAAAATTATAATAAGTTTATGTTAATATTATTTTTAACCCAAAAGGAGCGGATTCTAGCGAATTTATATGCCCGCAATGATTCAGCATTACCCCCAAGAGTTCCCTTTTTACACCAAATGAGATAATATACCGCTGTTCACCGACCCCTCGGTTAAACTGCCCGATAGCGGTAGCCATGTATTTTTCATTAGTGTATAAACTCCATAAGAGAATGCAATAATTTAAACACGCCTCGTCCATTGGTGGCATTATATTTACAACTCTTGTGTGACGTATTTGAAATCGTGAAAAAAAAATTGGGGGAAAAAAACAACACAAAAACCAAAACAAAAAAAAACAACTAAAAAAACTCTGAGCTTCGGAGTAAAAAAAGTTATGATATTAGATATTTTATTAATGTCATAGTTTCAGTCTTCAACTTGCAGGAATTAAAGTAATTTTGAGACGCACAAGATGACACCCTACTTTCCTGTACAAATGTCGGGTTTGTACAGTACTCGCCATATTCCTCTTCCAGCGCATACCAAATAATTTTTAGAAAACATGAGATTTGATATCAATGTGGTAATTTTACATCAAATGCCTTTGACGTGCATATACTTAGCAGGAAAACTGTCATTATAAGATCAAAATCAATTTGAGGAATCGTCCTGTATATATATATTTTAGGTCTATCAACAATGAAATGATCCTTGTAATATCAGCTTGAAGGTTAATCACATCAAAGGGTTTTTGACATTACCACTGCATTGTTCGTTAGCTGTCTTGCTATGCCTTGGCAACTAAACAAATTATTAAAAAACTTAGATAAAACAAGCCGAATTCATACTTAATGTTATATGGCTTTAAGCTATCTAGGGGCTCATTTTGCTATCACGTCAGTACACGGAAAATCACGTCAAAACGGGAGAAGAACGCACCGTACCTGGTGAAATGAAAAAATCCTTGCCGGTCGTCTAATACGAAAAAGTTTGAGAAGCACTGGCTTACAATTTATTAAAATGACCTATTGCATAAATTGCATAGCTTCACGTGTGTTACGATATTACAATGTAGACCTACACTAAATAAATACTTAAATGACAAAAAAGTGATTTGAAACATACTTATTTTCAAATAGAAAATAAGGTGGGTTTTTGTTATTTATGTATTATTTATTTATTTATGTTTTATTTTGTCAAAGCTTTGTGACGTATTTTTGGAGGGGGGTCTAACTTTTTGTGACGAGGGGGGGGGTGAAAAATCGGCCAAAATAGCGTGACGTCATTTATGGACGGCCCCTATGATGTTGCTTATTATAAAGAAGACGCGTAAAAAATATTGTGCTATTGCTAGCTTAGTTTGGGCATTCTAATTATGTTTAATTTTCAAAGTCTATTACATATGCATTGGCTGCTTCTAAAAGGTTACTTTTTAAAAAAAAATTGTAGTTGCATACGAAACATCTCTTATACTAGACATGCTTACATGAAATAAATTTTTCATATTTTTTTTTATAGATTTCTGTAAAATATATAACTTTGAAATAATTTAATCTTTGTGTAGACGTACGAAGTCTAACTTACAACCAAAGTGAACACAATTTTGCAAGCTGTCTGTTGCACTTTTAAACAAAATATTTATTTTTTTATTTCATTAGTGCGTCATTGAATGTGTAACACGTCAGTTCTGACAATATCTTAATAAACATCTTTTGGTTTAATTTTAATAAGTGACATTAAACTGTATTTGGAATTATTTTTTTTAAAAGATATTGAAAGTAGTCCTGTTTTGACCTATCCTGTACCTTTCATTTGCATTATTTCTATTGGAGACTTTTAATTAAGATCCTTACATTTCCGGAAATTTAAAAAAACTTTTTAATGAACTGACATGATTCGGTTAAAATGTTGAGATATAAGTCATATAACCATTAACTTTATACAATTTTAAAATCTCGACGTTTACTAAGTTAATATGGAGTTGGAAGAACGGATAGATTATCTTAAATAAACGTTTTCAAAAGTATCAACCACAGTGCTGATTGGATTTTATTAAGATATACATATGAAAATAAGAATAAAAGATTTTCAAAGAAACATGTACAACTCCAACGTAAATCGGAGCAATATTAATTACTAATGTTGTGGAAACTTTACAAACGTTATAATAAATTAATATTGCATAAAAATATTTGTTTTTAAATTTCGTTTCCATTGAGAGAAGTTTTACTCAGTTCTTTTTTATTAGATGTAGCAAAAAAAACTTCTCTCGTTGTTCAAATATTTCGGCATCGGGGGGTTTGGAACTTGGGTTAATTGTTCGCTCTGAGCCTATATAATTAACATTATTTAAAGAGCAAAAAAAGAAATAGTTGTACGATGCCATTATATGTCAACAAGTAGAGCAACTATATGAGGTCGGCGCGTTTACACTGAGACCTAATGGTCGGTCCCTTGAGGCCGAGAGACAAGTGCACTAACACCGGATGGGGTTTGCGAGATGTAAGTCCATTGTATTAGGGCAGATCTCCAACACGAAGGTCGGCCATCCTTTACAACACCCCATGCATGAAATCACATTCTAGTCACGTAGGACAAATACATTTTAATCATCGGTCCCTAGAAGTCGGCTATGTCCGTCGGAGCCGATTCTCTTAAGATCTGGAGATCGCCTGGCCTAAGTTTTAAATGGGGCCTTGCAAAGACTTGACCATCTGTGAGAATTTCGTTGTTTCCTGTTTATTTAGATTATTTTATCTATTTTATGTAGTAAGCTTTTTTAAAAAGAAAAAAAACAAACACTTTTTTAAGGACAGTGTAAAGAAGGGATGGGTGGGGTGGGGGTATGCAATGCTTTCCAATCCATTATCTTATAAAGTTTTGCCTTGTTACGGGCGCGTGTGATGTTGCATGAGATGTTAGAATGTCTGCCAACATTTTGTATGACTTAATTATTTACAAGCCCCAGTTTCCGTTGAATATTTTGGCACACTTTAATGAACAGAGACAATGTTTTATAACAACGTAAAACTTTAAAATAACCAGATTGAATGCTTGTGTTGCTTGAAACAATAAATATATATATTTTTAAATGTAATAAATAAACGTAAAGAGAAGCGTTTTGAAACGGAACTGAAATGTACGAGTTTTAAGTTATGGTCATTTAATGTTAATCATATATAAAGAATCTTATCTTATCTTATCTATACAGACGCTCCTTCTATGCAGAAGATAATTGCGTCCACAGACCATGACAGATTATCTGTTGGCAAGTGATGCAGCGTTCACAGGCCACGGCTTTGTGGGTTCCACGCATTACCCAGCCGCCTAACTAGTGTTAGGTACCCATTCAGAGCTGGGTGACTCAGGGGCGCCATGGGCCCCGGGAACAAATCCTTGCCATCACATGGATTCGAACCCGTGACCATCGGTACGCCAGTCGAGCACCGTGCCCCTACATAGACCCTGGCGGCGGTAGCATTAGTCCAGTGTCAGTATTGCATTTCAAGATCTGTTAGTAGTTAGTAATTGGTTATAATATGAAATTGAAATGAACTTCGCGGCTTTTAAAGTAAACAATTGCTAAATATTTAAATCAAAGCGACGAATTATACGATAGGCCGGCTGGGTGTAACGTGTTGAGTCTCAAAGAGAAATATGTCTTCGTTATAAAAATTTGTAATCCCGGATCTGGTTTGAGGAACTATTATATGGAGATGTTGTTTGTTTGTTGTTGTTTTTTGTGTGTAAAATTTACTGTTCATTTTGACTGAAAAAATATGCTGACATGCTGACTGATTTAAAATAAATTTATTGAAACTGTTGTCCGAAATTCAGATGGAAACCGATTGCAAGATCAACCAATGAAACCCAATTGTGTCAACAATAACCGAAGGAACTGGATATACTTTTGTAATGTTTGAAATAAATTATTGACATGTGTTGTATAGGTTAACTGCTTATAGTTATTCTAAAAATACATACCTACATGATCAGTTTGCAAATTGTGTCAAACCTGAGTGTTGACTGGTTGTTTCCGTGCTAGAGCGTGAGTTTGGACATTCTAGTGTGAGATCTTGTACCCTCTACTGATTTTGACACTTCCAATATAGCAAGGGTTCATGCCAACTTCATGCTTGAACCAATGCATGGATACGCTTAGCTTAGAAGTATGAGTGTGATTGGATCAATTCATAGGTGTGCCAAGTTTTTTAGTATGAGTGCTAGAACAAAATTATGGGTGTTTCACTGCCAAGTCTATGAGTCCTTTAAAACGAGGTTGAGGATGTGCAAATCTATAAGTATAAGTATAAGTGCTTGAACCAGATCATAGGTGTGCCAAGTCTAAGACTACTAAGAGTGCTTGAACCAGATCATAGGTGCGCCAAATCTATAAGTGCTTGAACCAGATCATAGGTGTGTCAAGTATTTAAGTGCTTGAACCAGATCATAGGTGTGTCAAGTCTAAGAGTGCTTGAACCAGATCATAGGTGCGCCAAATCTATAAGTGCTTGAACCAGATCATAGGGGTGTCAAGTATTTAAGTGCTTGAACCAAATCATAGGTGTGCCAAGTCTATAAGTGCTTAAACTAGATCATAGGTGTGCCTAGCCCACTAGTTTGAAGAAGCTCATGAGCGTGCCTATAAGTTTGAGCGCTCTTCCAAATTCATGGGTGTGTAAAGCCCAGTATAAGAACAACCTCGTAGGAACAAGTTCCAGCTTCACCTCGCTTACTTGCAAGTCCCCGCTTTAAAGCAGCTCAGCTGAAAGTGTTTATTTCTAATATTTATATTGGCCTTAGACAGGAGCTTACGTCATCACCATTCTGTAACACGATGGTAATGTTGAACACCATAGAACGTTATGGGCGGGTGTCCCAGAGTTCCCCGCCAATCAGCTTTGAATGAATCCAATAAATTGGGAGCTATCAGGGAATCAGCAACGTTAACACTCAGATTCGATTTTTTATGCGCTAGCTTCGCCTTTTTTCCCCTTTTCGTCTTTCTCTCATAGGGCTATATTAGCTCAATTGCCGGGAGAAGTTATTTGAAAACTGCGATCGGCGAGCAAATAAAATCATAGCTCAGAAGGTCACGAGAAATTCATAAATAAAATGTAGTTGATGGATCCTTGTTAAAATCATTTTTTTTTCAAGTCTCCAGTGGACAAAATTATCACGTAGTTCAAGCTCGTCACTCTTCAATAAGTGAAAATAGAACGTTCTTTTCTTAAATTTATTTCTTAAATACTGAATATTTTTGTAAGTCCAGTTTTTATCATTTTTGTCTAAAAAAGTTTTATAACTTTTTAAAAACTTTATTTCTTAGTTACAAAGTTTCCCGCAATTATTTTTTTAATGTAAAACTGTTATGCTTCACCTCTAAAATTTAAACAGTCATCCGTTAAGTCCAAGGGGCAGAGGAGGGAAGGTCTCAGTGTATGTTTCCTATCATCGGTGACGTTCAGTGAACATTTAGACTGACAATTTTGAATTTTAATGTGACCCCCCACCCACAACCCTTAAAAATGCATTCTAGCCCTTCAAAGAATTTATGGTGTTAAAAATTCTACAAAGCAGAAAACTGTTTTGAGTGCATTTATAGCCAATGTGAATCCTTCAACATTAAACTGACCAGTTTAAATCAGTTTACACACTTCAAATCATAAAGAACAACATGATGTCAATTTCAAATAAATGATTTTGCATATAGCTGATATATCAATTTGTTTGTATATAAATATAATATGATGACAGCTAAAAGGATCAGGGAAGGCCGTATAATTTAAGAGGCACTATTTTTCTTCATGCCATTTTATACTCACACTTTAGTTCACTATTATTTTTTACATGTGTTCCTTGTTTACATCTAATTTATAGGGACTATTATTTTTTCCTTAACCTTAAATATTTTTTTTCCATTGTAAACTCTATATATTTCTTTATGTTAAAAATGCTAACTAACAGCTTAATAGTTAACTGCCAACAATTGTTTGTCCTTAAGTAAATCCCCCTGTTTATTACAGTTCTTTTGTCTAATCTATACAGATGCTCCTTCTATACAGAAGATTAATGCGTCCACAGACCATGCCGGTCTGTTGGCAAGTCATGCAGCATTCACAGGCCACGGCAATGAGGGTTCCACACATTACCCAGCCGCCTTTATTTCCCTAACTAGTGTTAGGTACCCATTCGGAGCTGGGTGGACTCAAGGACGCCCTAGGCTCCGGAAACAAACCCTTGCCTTCACATGGATTCGAACCCATCACCATCGGTACGCCAGCCGAGCATGCATGCCACTCGACCACTGTGCCCCTTTTATTAGCTTAACCTGCAAAGACAATAAATACAACGCTCACAAATTAATTAGATAAAATCACTATTTTAAAAATAATTTTAATGCCTGGTAAAGATTCCATGATTAATAAAGTAGCACAGGATGGGTAGGGGACACAAAACTATATGACTATAATGTCATTAATACATTATCATTTCTTGATCCAACTTGGTATTTCTCCAAGTAAAGCTGAATGTCAATAAGTAAAGATGTATTATCCGAATTTTATTCTACATAAATCTGATAATTTAAAGTTTATGAGGCTCTTATACATGAACAAGAAATAGATCAATGAGTTTACACTGAATCCCTAAAGATCAAAGGACCTAGATATGGTGTGAAGAGTAAACAAACCATACACACAAAAATAATGAATTTTGACCTTTTGAACAGCAGAAATCTATAGCTAAGAACATTTTTTTTCATTGTGGCACGGAATGTTTTTGAAATGTGACCCTACAATGAGAAGTCACCAGGAATGTAAAGATGCATCATCAGTTAAACATACACAAAGTGGTAAAAGGCAAATATATAATATATACAATATATAATATATACAATATATAATATATACAATATATATGTACACAGCTTTTCTCTAATAAGAGATTAGAATGAGTCCCATAAGTAAACCTCTTGGATTTATTATAAATGAATGTGATAAATATACATGATGGAAAAAGTAGCTTCACTGAAACAATGAAATAATAAAGAGTAAAAATGCAAAATTTGAACAATAGGAATACAAAAAATTCAAATATAATATATAACAATTTTAAACTAGTTTCAATCTTTAAAAAGGTATTGAGCAGTATAAAATCTATATTTTTTTAATTAGATATTTTCTGTATCACATATGTCACATACAAGTCAAAATGAGGAAAGACTGTCGATTTCCCAGCAATACTGCTAAAATCAGGCTGTCTGCTCTTTGACAAAGTATAGAGGATGCGCTGGGAGATTCTGGGAATTAGCCCAAGTGGTGGTACTGTGTAGGTAGATGTTATCAAAATCAGCATAACCATAAACATCTGTTCCCACACCAACAAAGCCATTAGCTGGTACATTTGGGGCTGTCACACTAAACAACTGGACACCATTACACAAACCAGTTGCTGTCTGATTCTGATCAATACAAATGTGAAAAGATAAGCAACAAAAAAAACATGCATTCATATATCTGTTATTAACATACAACAATGAATGACCTACACGAAACAGGGCTAAACAAAATGAATTCCATGAAAGGGATGCTATTTATTATAAGAACAAGGACATGTATGTATGTTATTGTCATTATACTTACTCTTATAGACAGGCTGAGTCTATTCCATCCATCTAGTATGGCTGATTCTTGTTTTCCCTGAGCTATTACTGTTTTACCAACTATAATAAACAGAAAATAACATTTAAAGCATTAGTTAAAGAAAAAATTCACTTCATCAAATATTTCAAAAATTGAGAAAATAATGTTAAATAATAACATTAATTTATTATGAAAACAATCATTATTTTAACCTTATTTAACCATTATTTAACCTTTATTTACTGAGAAAATTTCATAAGTCATCATCAATGTTCCCTCTAAGATTCGTTGGTCAGTGTGCAAAGTAAAAAAAACTTATGTGCAAAACTTGCACAGAATCCATTTTTGTGCAATATTTTACAAAATTTGCTGCGCTGTAGCTCTAAATTGCTGCGCGGGGTCGTTCAAATATCTGCGCAGCCAGGCAGCTTAAAGGGAACATTGGTCATCATATAACTTTAGATCTTTTCCAATTTTTTTTTGTAGATCCATAATTCACTTTAAGGTAATTTTAAAATAAAATTAATGCTTGAGGTAATAAGAATGTATGGTTTAAAGCATCTTATGTTTATCTGAGCTAAAGATCCATTGAACTAAACAAGGCTTTGTAAAGCGTTTTTAAAGTTGGATTTACTTATGTCATTGGTTGCCCTGAACGTCTTCTCCTTAGGAAAAATGAAGAAAAAAATTCCTTTTGCTGCATATGTGCCACATCCACCATTATCAATGCGTGCCCCAATGAAAACTCCATCAGAGCTATTGATCTGGCCAACCTGAACATCCACGTCAATATCAACATCAGTCCTGATGGAGAGCAAACCAAAGAGAAATTTCCAATAATGTAACCTTTAAAGTGAAAAAGGGCATTTACTCAAATAACTTTTTAATGCTAAATATTTATATTGTTTCCCTTAAAAATTTCAGCTATCATAAGCATATCATATATATTGAGAAATAATTTAAGGCCATTCACAAAGTGCCTATAATTTTTTTACAAGGAACTACTTATGCAAATTATAAATTCGTTAATATCATAAATTTTAAAGATAATTTTGTATTAATTATGACCTGAGTGATATTTTAGAACATTTTTCTCCCACATCATCTTTTGATTACATAAACATGTTCATGAATTTTACCTACCAGTTGAAGCGCCCTAAGAGATTGAGAGAACCATTGAACCGCAGAGTTTCCTGACACCAGACAATAGGGGGTTGTAGAACCATTTGCCTCATGATCTTTCCATGGTCCCCACCAACATCCACAACATCAAAGGATCCTTGCTGTGGCGCAAGAATGTAAGGCTCAGCTGACAGTGGGTATTCTAAATATAGGAGCAAAAGAAAGAGTTCCATAGGTTCAGTTATTTTATACATTTGCTATTGAATTCCAGGAAGCCAAAATAAGTTTTAACATAAAAGATATTTTTTATTTCTACAAAATGATCCCTATGCAGATCAACTTATCTACATCCTTGCGCCTATACTATTCACATAAATTATATTAGTGAATATAATCTGTTTAAAATTAGAAAAATAGGATTAAAAGTCTGTGAAACCTTCAAACTTTTCTTCAAATGGCAATGGGAAGGGGGCAGAGTTTGGTGGTGGTTCATATTCCCCATGCGCGGCTGTCTTCACAGTTGTTAGAGAATAAATTTCATCCACTCCTAAAGTCATACTTAGTTTACCATTTACAACCTAAAGAGTATATATTTGTATTTCAAGAGCAAACAAAAAAATAAGTTGAGTTGACATAATTATTTAAAAGAAAAGGCATGCAAAAAAAAATTATTATTCTATTTTTTAATGTACATAATAATAAAACAAGAAATAAAAACTCGAATGAGTATTTAAACGCAATTTCCAACGAGGAATTTCCAATTTTTTATCAAGGGAAATCATTCTAGATTACATTAAAAGTGATTCAAATAATTCAATTTTGAAACTAAACACAATATGACGTCATATCCCCTCACGCTACATCACACCAAGTATGTGTCAATATAATGCGCACCACGCAACAATCTAACATAAGCATTCACAAAGCGGGAAAACCCCATTAACTATCATTCTAGATTACATTAAAAGTCATTTCAAATCAATAATTTGGAAACTAAACAAAACAATTACTTTCAAAAATTGCTTCTAAAATTACGGGAGTCAAACAAAGATGAGTTTTTAAAAAATTCCTACTCCAAAATTGTTCTAAATATTATTAGCTATTGTTTGACGTTTGTTTCAACCCGATAGATGTTATGGTTGGCGAGAAATTGACAAAATACTGATATTTTTTCGGGTTTTTTTATTTTCCAGGAAATCCAGTAAACCTTTTCGGTATTTTCTTGGCCGTTGCACATCCTTGGGACCTCCTTTGCAAAAGACCCGACCCCTCTATCTGGTATGGTTCAGGAGTAGTTGCAAGTGCAAGAGTTACAGACATTTAGAATCTATAAACGGAATTTTTCCAAGGGAAATTGCGTTAAAAAACAATTTAAAAAACCTTCTCAGTAACAATGAAGACATTGTTTGCAAAATATTTTTCAAATGACTTACTGGAACTGGTCCAAGACTTTGAAAATATGTAGATGATTCCCTTGGATTAAATTTAAGTTTGCTCTGCCACACATTTAATGATGTTATCTTGGCCTAAAGTTTATAAAAGAAAATATTCATCATTAAATCTTGTCTATTCATTTATCAACAAAAAACATTTTAATATTATTTTGCATCAGATTCTTTTCTGTTTGTATAAAATCATAAAAATAAGAAAACTTTACTTACAAAACTGCCACCTAATGTAAATGTAACGTTCTGTTCTTGGACTGTGTAAGGGGGAAGATCAGGGCGAATACACACAGAGTGGTCATGACTCTAGGGAAAAATAAATTATAGAATTCTTTGTATATAAGGCTTTCACAATCATTAAGCAATATATGCAATATATAAGCGAGTATACAATTAACTACCAAAATTTTGGGTAGCTGATAGATTTGACATTCAATTCATACAATACATAACTCAAACCAGTCAATAGTAAACCTAATGCCAAACTTTGTTAACAGGATTTATTTTACATATTAAATAAGTGTTTTTCAACCTGTGTACCTAACTAACCTGATTTTCATAGAAATAGGATGTTAGACCTCTGTGAACGAACCCCTATTAAATCCTATTGCTGCTCTTGCAATTTTGTTCCTCTAATATTTTTACATTGCTTTCTTTGTTGTTTTTTTTTAAAATAATTTTAAATTACAAATTTTAGTGTGTTATATATCTTTTTTTAAAATATTTTCAAAAGTATTCAAAAATTGTTTACACAATTAATCTATTTCTACAAATGCTGAAAATTGTAAAAATACATATTTCAAACAGCTTACCATAGTTTCAATGACAATAGTTAATTCACTGAGGTCAGGACTAACCAGTGAGACATAGCTCCCTCCACCGTCAAGCATCCCAACACCACGTCCATGAGGCAGATAATACCAACCTATTTCAGTAACTTGAGTTGTGTGAGCTGGAGTAAGTAGACACAACAAGCCGTTTCAGAAAAGGTAAGTTTTATCATTTGATCATTATAGGCCTTCCTTACTCAGAAACTAAATCATGAAAGTGATATAATACAGTCACGATTTTTTTTTCTTGCACTTTCAATGTACCTAGTGAAAAAATACTATAGACTCTTAATTTTTACCTGGAACATTAAATCAATCAACTTCACCTCATCTTTATTCTTGATCTTCAGCCATTACAAATAGACCTTGATATGCTATTTGTTATGATTAATGATTGCCCCACTTTAAGAGGTACCTGACATCCAAATGGGACTTTCCACAACATAGTTGCCACTCCATGGTTCTCTTGCTGTCATCAGTGATGTCCTGTCCCATGGAAGACCTTGGAAGAAGCTGTCTATCAGGTTCCATGCAATAGTACTGTGAATGGTATATGATGAAATATACGTCAACACAGAATAGACAACCAATGCAGAAATGTCTTGACAGCTACTGATGCTCAAATTCATAATTACATATACACAATTAATAATTTGTCTCAAGTTATACAGACTTGAACAGCAGTTTTCCATTTCAGCTGTTGAATCACAGATTTTTTAAAGAAATGATCTTCTTTGAAGAAATAAGCAAATAATATACTAAACATATTTTGTAAGATATAGATTAATTACATGGATTCACTATCATAACAAAAATTCATTGCAGGCATAAAAAAAATACATGACATTTTTCAACATTTTTTATCCATTTTGTTTAATTTGTTTTTTGTGTAAAGATTTCCTCAAATTGCAATTTTTTTTCCTTCCTAATAAGGATTAGTTTCTTAAATCATAAAAATGTACCTTATATACTCGAGTATAAGTCGAGTTTTTTTTCTCCAAATTTCAAGGCAAAAAATCAGGGGGACAACTTATACACGCGAAACTTATTTTATAAACGCCATGAGTTTACCATAGCAATCATCAAGGAAATTTAAAATTCCACTTTTTCAAGTGACAAATCAGCTGGTCGACTTTTACTAGAGATCGAATTATACTCGAGTACATACGGTATGTAAGAAGTCTCTTTGTTCCTAATAGGTTATTAAATATAGCTGACAAGCTTAAAACATTCTTCCAAAAACAAAAATTTCTGACCTTGTCATCAGCCCCTGAACGTAGTTCTGGTTAAGAATCTGTTAATGAAAAGAAAAAAAAGTTTGCTGTCTTTATAAGAATCTGATAATATCAAACATGCTATTTCACTTCATCAACTGTAAATATATATTAAGTACTGACATACTGGCTTATAGTTTAGACCATATTAAACTAATATCTTATCAGCTGACTCACTCTGGCCCAACATCCACCACCCACTTCATCGTTGTAAGTACTGAAGTCTTCTGATGACCAAAGTGGTATACCAATCTCTTTGGCATCGTCAGGGGATACCACTCCTGGATAATGCGCTCTAAAATAAATGGAAACAGTAAATATTACACCATATGTCATTTATCCCTCATTGTGTAATTATTTATTTCATTCTTAGATCTAAAAAGTTTTTGAAGTACATTGTATACATTTTTATTACAAATTTTTCTCAAGCACACCCAATGTAGTCAACTACTGAAGCCAATTCACTGTCTGCTTTTATGAAATCCACAATTCCAAAATCGAGATCAGATGCAACAATCCGAATGTCGCTGTATCCATTGTCATCCAGCTTTTTACGAAGCACCTTAATTAAAAAATGGGTGGAGCAACAAAAAAAATAGTGTTAAACCTCTACATTTGTTATTAAATCATTTAGCACATTTTGACATAACACTAAAATGCATTGCTTTTATTTTAGGGAATTGTTAATCATATTAGTATTTCACTACAAAATAAAACACATCTGATAAATTGTATCTGATATAATTTTTTAGTTTATAAAGTTCTTTTAATAAATGCATGGATTTAATCCCAAACACAACACTTACAAATGCTTACAACTTTGTTTAGAATTATGACATATGTTACTTAAAAAGATGGCTTTGAAAAGTGTATTTTCCTGAAACCTTAAGGTGCGATGTAGTTTAGAAAATATAATTCATAAGTAATATACATTTTTTAGCTAAATACTTTTTTTTAAACCATTATTAGATATCTGATGACAAGATGGTTTGCTCTGCAAGATTTTAAAATACTTTTACTTAGGGCTGCAGGAATTAACAATTTATTAATCGATTATTCTTTAAAAATTTTAATTGATTAAAATTAATTTCATCGATTAATATTCGATTAAAATGTAAGAAAATATTTCTAATTTTTTTTCCTTCAATTTATTAATAATTTATATTTTTTGTTACTTACATACTTTTCCCTCCTATTGTTATTATTTATTTAGAAGTTCATACGTAAAAAAAAAGGTTTTTCTTCCTTATTTCTTGAAAAGCAGAACGAATTTGCTGTGTTACGTCACAAAGATTGAGAGCCGTGGAATTACTGCGACTTAACCGATTTCGCGAAATAATGAATCGCAACTTAAAGGGATCTATAAATGCGTTCAAAAAATATTATTAATCGAAATTAATCGTTTAAATTTTTTCCCGATTAATCCAACAAAAATTGTTTTATCAGTACCAGCCCTACTTTTACTACATGAAGTAAATACAAAACTTGAGTTGAACATCTCCAAATTTTAAAAAAATCATCACTACCTACCTTTACGTATTGAGTATCACACCATCTCTCATTCCAGATCTGTGTATTATTTTAGAGTATGTTAAAATAACTGTTAGAGGATTATAGTTAAATAGAGATATGAGCAATTTTGATGTTAAGCCCTAATAAATTAAGTTGCATTAATTAGCAATTTTCCAAACAGAAAAATTTCTTTTGAATCTAAGTTGTTTTTGCTAGTACCGTTTTTTATAATTCGTTGAGAATTTATAAATATTCCAACAAACAGCTTCATTAAAGTAATGAAAATAATGTTTGGCTATCGTTAGTTTTGTTAAATGCCAATTATTTTTGCTGTTACAGCTATAGTCCCTATCTAGCAATACTGTATTTTAAAGTTTCAGAGAGGTTAAATCTAGTATTTTCCCTCATCAATAGGTAGGTTAAATAATTACCCCAATTAGATCTATCTTCAAGTTATGATAAACCTGAGCTCCATGTATCCACTTAAAGATGTAGTCAGCAAGCTTTTCATTATCCCAGTAAGGGTCTTGGGTTCCATTGCCAAGCCATCCAGGGAAAGCCCATGGTAAACCATAAAGTTTAATATCTGGATTGCGCTGAAAAGTAATTGGCATCACCAAAAGTCATGAACTGAAATTTAATTCTATTTTAAAAAATAATATTTAAACAATTAAGTGTCTTACTAAAATGTACTTTTTTATTTAAGAAAAAAAATCTTGTTCTTTAAATTTGGAATCAGACATCAGATAATGTTTGTTTTTATTTTTGCATTTTTTCTCCAATTCGATCATTTGCCTTGCTATTTGTGATCGCCTTTTAAGTTATAAATTTTTACACACATTCCCCCCATTCCCCCAAACTTTTAATGATTAATTATTAGAGTACATTGAGTACATCTGTAATTTTGGGAGGAAACAAAAATTAAGATATTTTTTTATTTCATTTCAAGTTAAAACAACAAACTAAATTACCAATTTTGCTTCTTTCATTAACCACCATTCATATCCTCTCTGATAATTCTCTTCCCATTCTACATGCATATGAGATGCCTCTGTTGCATCTGCAATAGATATAAACCATATTAGGTTTTATAAAAAAGAAACTTTTACAATTTTAATAAGAATATACAACTCTAAAATTCTACCTTACTTTGGCGAGACCTGTACTAGAATATGCATCTTCTGTATGGGACCTATCAACCAAAGAAAATATAGATAAACTAGAACAATTTCAAAAAGGAGCAGCAAGCTTCAATAAGGAATATTGAAATTGACAAGATTAACACCATTAGTTAAATCATTAAACCTAGAAACACTAGAGGATAGAAGAACAAAGAGTAATACCTAAGGCAACTACATTAATTCTAATTTGGAAATACAACAAAAATAATCTAATTCAACACACATACATAGGAAGAAAAAAAATCTTCTTGTTACGCATGCAAAACCAAACAGTTACAAATTATTAGGGCTGTTATCGATTAATTTAATTTTAATCGTTAACTTTTGAAAAATTATCGATTAATTAATCGATAATTTCGATTAAAACCACAAATAGAAATTTATGACGTCATTAAACTGAACATTTCTCACGGACATTGAAAATTAAGAATATTTTGAACTAAATTTCATGGCAATGTGTTGATACTTGATTTGTGCTGAAGGTGGTACGTCAGCGATGTATTTGATCCTTTAAAAGAGAATTGTTTATGGCAGTGGACACAGTAAACGTTTTCAGCATCTTCGACTTTGCCATCCGCAGTTAGCTTAAAAACAACATATTTGCTCAACTTTCTAGTTATATGTTTAAATTTAACTGCGCTGATGCTGTCAGCAGAGCCGTCTTAACGCATAGGCTGTTGGGCATTTGCCCGGGGGCCCACGAGTATATGGGCCCCATGGAAATATGTTTATTTATATATATTTTATATATTCATTTTTTATTCCTGCGGGGGAAGGGCCCAACACTATTTCTTTGCCCGGCGGCCCAAAATGGTGTAAAGACGGCTCTGGCTGTCAGCCATTTTTTATTTGACGTCTGCCGGTCAACATAAATTAATAAAATAAATTTTAATATTACGCAGGAGATGTTTGTACGTAAAGAAATATATTTAAATTATTATTAATTATTAATAATTTATTATTTATAACTAAAATTTAAAAAAAATATTATAAATATTTTCTTAAATTTTAATCGAATTTTTATCGATTAAAATTATTTTAATCGATATTTAATCGATAAAATTGTTAACGATTAATCGAGAAATTAATCGATAATTTCCGCAGCCCTACAAATTATCCTTCTTTCTGTCAGGAATTCAGGCATTAAATGGGTTGCCTGAACAAAGCAAGAAAGCCAACACACTATCAACATTTAAAACTCTTACAAAAATTCAAGACTAGACATTAACCATGGATAATCATAGGATCGCATAATCTTCTGTATAGATAGAGCTTTTGTAATATACAAGATTGGATAAGAAATGCATATATCAATAAATATGTTTTTAGATAGTTAATAGTTTATATCACAGTGTTAAAAGCAAGAAAAATAAATATTTTACCTTGAATAATTGAATATATTTTTTTTCTGTAAAAGGGAGCATTTTTAGTCTTCAAAAAATTATAATAAAATCACAGTTAGGTTGAAGCTAGTGCTCTTTTTAATATCACACAATGCTCCTGTATTATTAAGAAAATAATTTTAGTTAGTACAAATCATTTGCTTACAATCTGGTCTTTAAAAAAGATTATGATTTGGTGAAATAGTAGAACTTTAAACTTTAAAGAACATGTTTTAGCAATTTTAACATGTTTCTTTTAATACTGTATCATAAACCGATTAAAGACAGACTTGCATATTCTCTATTAAACCACACACCAAATTTTAACTCATAGACCTATTTTGAGCATTGACTTCAACTTTTACAACAAGCAATCTTACCTGAAGCTTGGGCATCTCCTCCTATCTCAACCTTAAGAATCTGAAGTGAAGCTGCAAAATGAGGCTGGAATCAAAAATATCAGTTTTAGTAAAATTGCCTTGCCTAAGTAGACCAAAGTGGATTTACAATAAGGAGAAAATTATAAAATGCGACATGTAATTAATAATCTATTATTAAAATAGCTATTTTATATAACTTAATGAACAC